>BQNB010115439.1:0-21559 GCA_026074375.1 Tanacetum coccineum
TTTTCAAACTCATTTAGTATTTTTCATCATTTTTCGTAGAGTTAATTTTTAAAAAGTCATTTAAAAATAGTTAAATTATTTAGAAAAATACAAAAAAATAGTTTTTAGTTTTAGAATTAATATTTTGAGTTTTACAAAGTTTAAAAACATTTTCATCATTTTTAGATTTTAAATTTCATTTTTAACTTTTTAATTTTAATTTAGAAATTAGTTATTAATTATAAAAAGTAGTAAAAAATATTTTTCTTAGTTATTATCATATTTTAGACTTTTCCAATGTAGACAATCATTTTTTAGAATTTTTAGGGATTAATTTGTCATTTTCTAGGATTTTAAATAGATTAAATAGGTTTTTAATTCATAAAAAATTATTAAAATGTCAAAAAAATATAATTCCTTTTTAGAAAATTTTCTTTTGTCATTTTAGAGGTTTAGAAACTAAGTTTGAATTTTTAGGGTTTAATTTTGACTTAGTTGATAATTTAGGCGCGTTTTTAGGATTTCCGTTTGCGTTTTTAGTTTAAATTTGTGTGCCTTAATTGTTTTTAGTATAAATTGCATTAATTTTCCCGTAGATTTAGGAAACAAATTAAAATCTTTTTCATTCAAACATCAAATATCAAACCGACTCTCGACTTTCCATTGCACACCTCGTTGGGGATAAACGATCTGGGTATATCATATACTACTTCTGGTTTTATTGATTTTCTTTCTTTGAACCTTTTTAAGGGACACTTGATTTGGTTTGGTTAATATAAGTAGTATATTATTATTATATATTATTTATATACCTAAAGCAAGAAATCAATTTTTGGCGCCGCTACCGGGGAGAAGTGTAAGCGATTGTCGTTTCGACGTTTGACAATTAGTGCTTTAAGGATCTTTCCTTGTGAAGTTATTTTCTTTATAAAAATATAAAATTACAAAAATATTTTTCATTTTCTTTTATTAGTATATAAAAATAAAAACAAGAAAAATTAAAAATATAAAAACATTGTCCTAAATAAAGATAAACAATTCATCATTAATATAATACCCTCAACTTTGAGTATTATCATTAATAAGTTCCCGAATAAAAGATTCAAAAACTTACCTTTTGTGTCACTTGCGAGATACAGCTCACCTTTAATTGATTAACAAACTACAAGAGGGGTATAAGGAGGGTTGTTCCAAGGAACTACGGCCCGAAAGGAGAAGGTTTTTAATAGCTTCGCGCTTTCCCGCTCCTCCGCTCCTTTGTGCGTTTTTCTTTTAGAGAGCTACCATGAAACAAGTTGATTATTGGTTTAAGTTATTCGATCTCATTTTGTCCTTTAATAAAAAACCTAAAATACCAAAAAATAATTTAAAGATTTGTTTTTAGTGCATGCGCACTCGTTCGTCATGCCCAGTTGTTGAACCATCATCAACTCCCGGAAGACATCGAAAGCAAAAACGTTCCCAACAACAAGTCCATCCGACTATTGTTAAAGAAAAACCCGTAGTTACGATGGCCGATACACGTACTATGGTAGAATTGCTCCGTGCACCCACTGAGGGAAATGCGGAAGCAATCGTTGTACCACCAATTCCCGCTGAGCATTTCGAGCTCAAGCATAGTCTTCTGAATCTTGTAACCTTGAAACAATTCTTCGGATTTGAGAAAGAAGATCCTCATGCGAGAATGAGGATTCCATTTTTAACCCCGACATCTCCGTTTATCATTCTTTTATGCCGAGTGTATTTGAAATAATCCGAATCCGAATTCTTTAAATGATTCTCCAAATATTTCCGAAAATGTTTCACAAAGTCCTCCACTAATCGACCATCATTGTTGTTACGGGTGTGGTGATTGGGTGTTTGGGGTCGTTAAATGGTATCTTTTTGTCAACGATGTTACTTGTGAGTCATTGGTGGAAAGGAGCTCATTATGGTTTATAATTGTCCACCGCAATTCTGAATTATCTTTAAATCCGGAACCAATGCAACAATCAAACCATTGATAGAGCTCCCCACAAACTTGCCAAGTTTTGATCTCGACATGCAATTCTAGAGATGGAGTTCATTCACTTATGATCCACTCCTAATTTTGTTCGATGACTCTTCCAAACTTTTCAACCCACCTTCACACCATATCGACGAATTCTTGTGAGTTTTTGTATGGAACGATGCTTATTATGGTTTACGACGTCCACCCAATTCCGTTTATAAATAATCCTGACCGTTGTTAGAAAACAATAAGGAATTTAAAGTCCCACAAAATTTTTTCAAGGTTTTCAACAACAATATATTTGTTATACCCCTGTGGGGGCTCCGCATGAGACTTTTCCAATGTCAACAAGTGATCTTCAATACTAACCTTGTTTATGAAAAATTTCAGAGGTCCTCATGAGACTTTTCAATGTCAACCGATGAATTATTATGAACCGAATCTTTGTTATGAGTCTAATTATTCCGGTTTTGACCAATTTGAACCCCCACAGCACCCCGTCATTCATCAACTGATTCAAGAAAAAACTTGTGCTGAATTACTAGCAGAGGAACGGGCGGCTAATATCGATCAATCACCTCCTCAAGAAATAAGTATCCAAGATATGGAGGATCTGAAGCAACATTATTTAGATGAAATGAAAGTTTATAATGACTTACAGATTAAAGATTATCGTAATGAGAGAATAGATATTCAGTATAAAAGGGAATGTGAAATTAGGATTGATGAGCTTAAACAGAATTTCAATGGAATGAGTATTGAAATTAGGAAAAAGGAGAAAGAGCTTCTGCAACAAGAGCAGGCAGCTTATGTTAGTACTTCGCAACGGTTCAATTTTATTTACGATGATGACGATGACGAAGAAAGTTCTATTCCATTGAGTGATGTTATTTCTGAACTTCCTCCGTGTGTTGCAATCACACCCGTTTTATCAACCGGGAGCCCGATAACTCTCTTAGTATGGGGGACGAGCATCTTGACACTATTCCGGCAACGGAATCGGACAAAGTAATAAAGTCTAGTGTTGAGGACCTTGTCCCAATCCCAAGTGAGTCCGAGGGTATTTGTAACACCCCCCAAAATCAAGACAACGCAGCGGAATTGTAACATTGGGGTGCTACTTCCAGTGCACAAAACACAATCACGGAAAACGAACCTCAAAAGAATGTTTTAAGATAAACATTAAACATTTGATATATTAAAATCATAGTGTACAAATTATATAATGTACTTCAAATTATTATGCGTTCAAAAATAATCCGAAGTCCGCGCGACATCGAATGCTCCAATGCTCCACTACAAAAAATAACCTGAGAAAAACAGGCAAAAACGGTCACATAAAGTTGGTGAATTCATATGTATAGATAAAAATATATTGAAATAATTTAAGAAATATTTGAGAAGAAAAAGTACGTTACAGCATTTAAAAAAGTGTTATTTCCGAAATCCAATTAGAGATTTAATAAAATCTAAAAATGTTCAAGTAGTGACCACAAGATCGAAGTAAATGGAGGACTAAGTACGTATTCCGAAGGCCAAAATAAGTAATAACAGACTATGTACGTATTCAAAGTCAAAAATAGTTAAGGTATACAAGAAGACACAACACATCATCATGTCCAACACATTGTATTATAGCACTAAGCTCTGACACCCGAAGCCTTACTAGTTTGTGCCCCAAAATAAATAGGATGCATCGCCACAACCTAAAGAGTATTCTCACCAATGCATCCTTGGCACCTCGTGCCTATTGACCTCCTGAAAACATTGCTTAAAACGTCAACAAAAATGTTGGTGAATTCATAGGTTTATGTATTTAAATTATGCAGGACCGCAAGACTTTCCCGTGATGTTACAACATATGCAAACAATCACAAAACCAGATTACATTTACACTAAGCTCATGACACTGAAGCTCGACAGTCTTGTTCGCAAAATATTGCTACTCAGCCCGAAATGATGTTCTAACCCGAAACATCCCTGATTCGACATGCTATAACGTTCGTTCCCGGTGATAGCTAGTCACCCGAACGGGGAGGTCGTTTCCCAAATAGATCTATTAAATAACATTCGCGCTCACATAATGTAATTCCCAACTACATCTATGCAATTGACAGTTCATGATAATGGGCTCAGGAGGGTTATCGCTACTTAGGCAAACACATAATCAATATACTTTAAACACTTGCATCCAATTTATAAAACAAAGCATGTTTTCACCCTAAATAATAGTAAATCAATAAAACTGTAAAAAGTGGGGCTATGAACTCACCTCAAGTGAGTGATCTGATAATTTATATCAAGTGTGGGAATGCTTCACGATTATTCCCGAATGCAACCTAATTCAATATAGGTCGTATAAGTACCGAGTACTTTAATTAATAACATTGAATATAATTTTATAGTTGTTATATCATACTATCGTTCGGGCTATCATAATTTAAGAGGTCATGACATGACGTACGAGGAGTTAGGACACTTTAAATCGTAAATCCAACAACTCGTCAATACGCCATCCGAAGAAGCCTCATTATGAAATTCCCTAGTAATATAGCACTTCGATAACTAATAATATATATAATTTATATAGCTATATCACCATCTATTTGTTTAAGTGAAATCATAATTATAAAGTAAAAACGTTTATAATTACGCCTTTAAAAAATGACATAACTTTGTCGTTTTAAGCCCGTTTCTCGCGTTTCTTACGCCCACGCTTTTGTATTAAGACGAGTGATCATAAAATCACATTTTTAGGTTTTTGAGATTCTGTGATGAATAGTGTTTTTACTGTTCATAACAGCTATATAATCGTTTTTATACTTTTAATTAACGTAAAACCCGTTTTTGTCGTATCTTATTCGTTATAGCTCCGTTTTTAGCGATTCTTTCGAACACGTTCTCGTAATTGAAAGTTTTATCATATTATTGATGTTTATAAAGTATAAGTTTCTGTAATGAATAGTACTTTTTATAAAAATTGTTTTATAAAAGTATTAACTATCGTAAACTTGTAAATGGCGTATCTTCTTCGTTATTAATCGGTTTTTCGAGTTCTTTATGACCCCTCGATCCTTGTGACATGTAGTATTTTATAAAATCATAAAACATATATGTAAATTTCGAATTACAAACAGCCCCTAAGATATTATTTTCCAAAATGTGTTTAAAACTTGTTTTTAAGACTTTTTAGCTTTACCACTTTGTTACAAACCCTTTAGAACCCTTAATATCTTATGTCTTACATATATTAGGTCCATTAGGTCATGTTTTGTTCATGAGAGTCCATAGTATCAAGAGCACAAGTCCTTGCAATACTTTCACATCTAACTTAATAAGAAAACTTTTAGAAACCCTAATTTGCACTTAAACATGTTTACTCTTAAGCATCATGTTAAAACACTTATACATCCCTTTTAACATCATATTAGCATCCATATGGCATGTAAATAAGTTCACAAAACATTAATCATAGTAGAACCATTAACAATCAAAAGGACCCTAGATGGGATTTAAACTAAGTTATTAACATATTGAACACATAAAATCTAGTATGAATGATTTAAGCTTTATTTAAAAACCATGTGTGGGATGAGTAGAGAAAATAAATACCAATCACACGCCTTTGTGATACAAACTCTTGCTTGAAAAAATATAAAGAAACCCCAATTTTCCTCAATTAAAAACCCTTTCTTTCTTTCTTGATTCCTTCCTTCAATTGAGAACCAAACCTGGACCCACCTTAGAATACCTTAATATGATGTTAGTATGCTTGTATAATATAGAAAAACAAGCAAGTGGATTACCCAAAAGAATATTTTGAGCCATGGGTATTGATAGGACAAAGGAGAGATTTTTGTGATTTTTGGTTAACAGTGTTATGAAGAAAGAGTGCATGCAAGCTAATTTATAGTGAAAATATCAATTAAACCAACCATGTCACTTTCTAACCCTTGCACCAAGGTTAATTAGACAAGAGGTTCATGTGTAAAGATGTTCCTATGATCATACTTTAACCTTGATATTTTGAGTCAAGTTGATAATTCTTGGTCCTAATCCTTGAAATTTTCAGCCACATAGGCTCCCTCCATGTGAGGGAATAATATTAATTTGGGTAAGTGGTATAATCGTGGTAGTCTCGTTTAAGCGTAGTTAGGTTTTTGGTGCTTCTGGGGAATTCCCGAAACGCGTTTTTAATCGCGAAACGTAATCATTTTTACTTAGCCCATAAAAATAAGATGAACAATGTTATTAACTTATCCTCCTAATAATCATATAACACTTGCTTGATGTAAACATTAATCGTAAAGCTCCGTTTACAATGAATGATCAATTTTTAGTTTACCCTATTAACTTAATCGATAACAGGTAATAAAGAAGCAAACGCGTAAAAACCCTAAAAATAAATTTTGAATTACAAAATGTCATACAATGACCTAAAACACGAGGTGTTTATAACAATCGTGTTGATTCCTATTATTAAGATTCTAACATACTGAAATTAAATCGATTCTCATTCTGTTTGCCAAAACATGTAACAAATGCTAAAATTCTAGCAAATCATGATATTATGTTAGAGTTAACTTATTGCACACTGTGAAAGCATCCCCCTCTGCTAAAAATGTTGTGCGTAAAGTAACCAATTTTGGAAACCAAGGCAGGTCCAAGAAATATGGAACACCAACAGGCAACATACTTACCACTTGTGTAGTTATCAAATGGATGTACCACAGTAAGTAACATACAAATTAGGAGAACATTTCCCATTAACAATGCCTCACTAAACCTAACAAAGAGTCGCTATTGCTTATGCTAACACAAGGGAACCCAACACAAAATCGGTGATCCAACTATTTATCCCATCCTCCAATTTCGTCTGTTTTTCAAATGCAGGTCAGTACAATCGACCTTTGGTATTTGACTCAGGTGTACAAAACAAATCTGCTCGTGGCATAGGAATTTCATGAGAAATATCATCGTACGGTTAGATTCGGAATGACCACTTTGTGCATCTGGGTTATTTAGACTACGAAATTGGTGAAAGTATGATCACCAGGTAATACTATGTGAAAGGACTGGGACACAATCAGTTTTCTGTCGGACAATTATGGTACTCTGAACTCAATCGCCTTCAGGAAGCATCTTGCTACGTTCGAGATACGGAAGGGTGGTTGAAATTAATTAAAGGTACTTGTGTACTAATTTGTACGCACTATATCGACTTGAAGACATGATGAATCCTCACACATTTTGCTTGTGTACATAACCACCAAGAACAAATCATTGTTAGGCATCGCGTTTAAAACCACCGAACATCGAGTTACCATCAATGAACTTGCAAAAAAGATTTTTGTACGAGGCCTTAACCTAGATTGAAAGTTTGAGAAATAACATCTCTGCACCGCTGGTCAACAAGAGAAAGAGCACAAATATACCCACAAACCCAAAACTGAAAACTCCAACTTGGAAGTACTAAATACCCATCATATGGAATTAAATTGGTCGCGAACTAATTAAAAAACAATTAAAGGGAAGAAAAAACATCTTATTATTGTTGATGTTATTCAAGTTTACTTGGTTAAGTTTTTTGAGATCTAAAGATGAGACCTCCAGAGGTTGTCATCAAAATTTCTAATAGTAAATACAAGTGGAATCTTAACAAAACGAGTTATAAACATCCGTACTGATAATGTGCACTAATTTGTCAATAAAGATTTGACTGATTATTATGACTTGTCGGCCGTTTTCACCAAAAGATAGTTCGAGGACTGCATAGCTAGAAACGACGATGTTGAAAGACGGAACCAGTACTCTTATTGAGGCCAGCTAGACACATGCAGAATTTTCCAATACCTCGATGTTTCTATTCGATGGGCAGAAGTAGTGGCTACTGCGTGCTACGTGTTACACCCAAAACCGATCCCTTATTCACACTCGTCACTGCAAAACCCCATATGAGCTGGTGCATGACAAGAAGCCTGATCTTACCTTTTTTAGAGTCTTTGGTGCTCTTTGTTACCCTACAAATGACAGCGAAGATCTTGGAAAATTACAACCAACAGCTGATATTAGAATATTCGTTGGTTATGCACCTAGCAGGAAAGGGTATAGAATCTACAACAAAAGAACCCGACGTATTATGGAAACTATTCACGTGCAATTCGATGAGCTGACTGAGCAAATGGCTCCTGTGCAACTCAGTACAGGACCCGCTCCTTCTTTTCTGACGCCTGGACAAATAAGTTCAGGGCTCGTACCAAATTCGGTTCCTGCAGCACCTTATGTACCCCCCACAAATAAAGAACTAGAGATTTTATTCCAACCAATGTTCGATGAATACATGGAACCTCCTCGTGTTGAAAGACCGGTCTCTCCTGCTCCAGCAGTTTCAGTACCAGTCAATTCAGCCGGTACACCTTCATCTACTACCATTGATCAAGATGCACCTTCTCCAAGTCATTCACCGTCATCTTCGGCATTACAATCTCTAAGTTTACATAAAGGCGTTGCAGCTGATTCTACTCTCATGGAAGACAATCCCTTTGCTCCTGTTGACAATCATCCCTTCATAAACGTATTTGCTCCAGAACCTAGTTCTGAAGCATCATCATCCGGGGATCTTAGTTCAGCAGAATCTCCTTATGTCTCTCAAACACTTCATCATCTCGGGAAATGGAGCAAGGATCACCCGCTGGATAATATTATTGGCAATCCCTCTCGGCCGGTATCCACCAAAAAACAACTGGCAACCGATGCCTTATGGTGCTTGTATAACTCTGTACTATCAAAAGTCGAACCAAAGAACTTCAAATCTGCAATTACTGAAGATTGCTGGTTTCAAGCCATGCAAGATGAGATTCACGAATTTGATCGACTTCAAGTATGGGAATTAGTACCTCAACCAGACTGTGTCATGATTATTGCTCTCAAGTGGATTTACAAAGTTAAACTTGATGAGTACGGTGATGTTCTAAAGAACAAGGCTAGGTTAGTGGCCAAGGGATATCGACAAGAGGAGGGCATTGATTTCGAGGAATCATTTGCACCGGTTGCACGTATCGAGGCTATTCGTATCTTCATCGCCAATGCCGCCAGTAAAAACATGACCATCTATCAAATGGATGTAAAGACAGCATTTCTGAATGGCGAATTGAAGGAAGAAGTCTATGTTAGTCAACCAGAGGGTTTTGTTGATCCTGATCATCCGTCACATGTTTATCATCCGAAGAAAGCTTTGTACGGTTTAAAGCAAGCCCCTCAGGCATGGTATGATACCTTGTCACGATTTCTTCTGGACAACAAATTTTCCAAGGGTGTAGTTGATTCGACACTATTTACTTGGAAAACAGGCAAACATATTCTTCTTGTTCAAATATATGTAGATGATATCATTTTTTCCTCGACCGACCCTAAAGCATGTGAAATATTTTCCTATGAGATGAGTTCTAAATTTCAAATGTCAATGATGGGGCAAATGTCTTTTTTCTTAGGCTTACAAGTTTCTCAAAATCCCGAAGGCATTTTCATTAATCAATCAAAATTTGCTCTTGAAATATTAAAGAAATTTAGGATGGATTCGTGTGACCCTATTGATACACCCATGGTGGATCGACTCAAACTGGATGAGGACCCCTTAGGGATTCCAATTGACCAGACTCGATTTTGTAGTATGGTCGGCTCCCTAATGTATCTCACTGCCAGCAGACCCGACCTTGTATTCGCTGTATGCATGTGTGCTAGGTATCAGGCTTCGCCTACCAAAAAGCACCTTGAAGCACTTAAACGGGTCTTTTGGTATCTCAGAGGAACCATTAATTGGGGTCTTTGGTATCCGAAAGACACCGCTATGGCACTAACGGCCTATGTAGATGCGGACCATGCAGGCTGTCAGGACACACGAAGAAGTACGTCAGGAAGTGCTCTGTTCCTTGGAGATAAATTAGTCAGCTGGTCATCAAAGAAACAAAAGAGCACTGCGATCTCAACTACAGAGGCATAATACATTGTCATGTCTGGATGTTGTGCTCAGATACTTTGGATGAGATCACAGCTCACAGACTACGACTTTGCCTTCAATAAAATTCCCTTGTATTGTGACAATCGCAGTGCCATTGCTCTATGCTGTAATAATGTCCAGCACTCCCGGTCCAAGCACATTGACATACGACACCATTTCATAAGAGAGTAGGTTAAGAAAGGCGTGGTTGAATTGTACTTCGTGTCGACGAATTATCAGCTCACAGACATATTCACAAAAGCATTACCAAGAGAGCGGTTCGAATTTCTACTCCCGCGACTTGGTATGAAGAGTATGTCTCCGAAATCTCTTAAACGTCTTTAGGAAGGAGAAGAGGAGTAAAATATGGTCTTCCTATATCCTATGTAAATATGTACATATTCAAAACCAAAAAGAAAATACAAAGATATAAAACCTATAAAAACCATAAAAAATCAGAAAATAGAAAATTCCAAAAATAGTTTTTCAAGACATGTCTTCCGTTTATCGATAACATTTACGGACCTAGAAATGTCGTTCGATAATGACACGGGTCTTTAAATGAAGCTCGAACAGAAGTTCCAACTTTTCAAAACATGTCTTTATGGCTTGCAGTTATTTCAGGCTGCAACCCGTTTTTCAAATTGAGGAAAGCATGTCGCCAAAAAGACGGCTGTTCCTGACAACGGGTGATTCAGTTCTCCCAGGCATGGATTACGTTATATCCATGCAAATTTGATCTAATGTATGCTTTAGTGCATTATTTCCTGATACGGAAGAGAAGTCTTCTGTCTATCCTTATAATTTTCCGTCTATGATTCTTTAGAAAATTATTTAGATTTCACATGGTGGTTTAATGTTGTTGGAAAATCAATCGGACTTGTGTTTGCATAAATTTGATACTCAATCAACGACTACAGCTCTTTCGGTAGAAAACGGGCCATTGATTGAGGGGGTGAGTATTTTTTTTTCAAAATTTATGACATCTAACGGGCATTTTTATACATAGTATAAATAATTGAGAAATGTTTTGTATCTATTGGGGTTACATTTTAAGGGGGAGTTAAACGTGTGTTAACTCTAAATGGCTAAATTTTGTCAGTTATATGTAAGTATAGGGTCTTATGTGCTATTTGCTATTTGTTTCCTAGACTCATAAAATATTAAGGACCATTTGTGCCATTTATGCATCTTAAATAATCCCTTAGTAATACTAATGCCTTAAATAGAAAAGAAAGTAGAAAGTGAGGGGCCAAATCTGCCAATTGATGAAAGTTTAACCTAGCTATAAAAGGTCCTCTGCGTTTTGACCAGGTCAAACCTCCAAAAATCTAGTCAAACAATTTTCATCTTTTTCTCTCAACCCAAAACGCAACATATTGCGATTTGATTGATTCGTGGTCTTCTGTGTGCTTTCGTGTTTAGGTAATGCTTGGTTAATGTTCTTAATCATCTATCAATGCTTTATCCATAATTTCATGGCCCTAATCTCATTAAATCTTATATTTTGAAGGTTTTCGTGCATAATCGTCATCTAAATCTAGGTTAGTGTTTGTAATTGAGATTTGTTTGTTGGGTTAGCATTAGATTACATATATGATGCCTCATTGATGTCCTATTTTGTTTCCCCTATCTCTCGTTTATGGCCTAATTGATTTTCATGTGGTTAAGTTGACTTTCACTAGTCAAACGACCTTAATTGTTGTTGCTATATGTTGTCATTGCTTGCAAGATGATAAAGAATAGTGCTTAGATGTTATTCAGTTGCCCAATCGTTCTTAGGTTTTGATTTAGTGAATATTGGAATCTGCGTATTTGAAAGGTTCTTGGTTGCGTTTTGCTTTATGGTTCTTGGTTGCGTTTTGTTATAATGTTCTTGATTGCGTTTTGCTTGAGATTCTAGTTTGCGTTTTGTCTGTTCATATTCCTTTTGCGTTTTGAATATAATAGATTAATCACAGGTCAAAACGCAGTCATTACGTTTTACTAAGAAGACCGTTAAAATATTAAAACCCTCATTTTGAATTTTTTTAAAATGATTGTGTTTTGTATATTTTGAATATAATATACCTTGCGTTTTGTCGGATTGCGTTTTGTCTGACTGCGACTTGTCTCTTGCGTTTTGAAGTGTCTGCGTTCTGACTATTTTTATAAAATATTCATTGCATTTTGATGGACTGCGTTTTGCTTGGTTGATGTCTGCGTCTTGTGTGTAATTGCGTTTTGCTGATTGTTTGCGTTTTGTATCTTGCGTTTTGTTGCCTGCGGTTTGTCCTATTGCGTTTTGTCTATTACCTCTGCGTTTTGTCTAGTATTTCTTGTCAATTGCGATTTGATCATTGTGTTTTGGTCATTGCGTTTTGTCTTCTCTTCCATGAGTTAACTTTCGTTGACTCAAGAGTTGACCAAATCTGTTGACCACCACTTTAACATGATCTCAGTGTCCTTTTCCAGGATTAAGTCCATAACTGATTAACTCCTGAGCACTTGCTCACATCTAACATCTCCGTTATGTATGTATGCCTTTCTGTGGCTGTGATTGTGCAGATACAATGGCCGATGTTAATGTTAATGCTCCTGCTGAACAAGCACCTGCTATGGCACCACCCACTCGTACTGATGATCAGATCCTGCCTCGCAGCAGATGGGTACCTTTATGAAAAAGCAACTACTATTTGGATGTAGAAAAGTCATAGAGCAATCTAATCTACAAGATTGCTGTGGATATTCTGAAGCACACCAACTTCTTCAGAGCATTCACTGCTTCCTCGACAATTCCATCGATCTATATTCAGCAGTTTTGGGACACTGTTCGATATGTCAAAAAGACCGGGAGTTATAGCTGTCAACTAGATGAGCAATGGTTCGATCTCACCAAAGACACACTCAGAGACGCCCTTCAGATCACACCAGTCGACAACAACAATCCATTTTTTCCCCACCAACACCTGATGCTCTCATCAACTTTGTCAATGAACTGGGTTACCCGAACGTTGTCAGAACCGTATCTGCTGTCGTTACTAATGACATGTTTTAGCCGTGGAGAGCACTCACAACAATCATTAATTTGTGTCTTACGGGAAAGACTTCAGGGTTTGAGAGACCAAGGGCTCCGGTGTTACAAATTCTTTGGGGTGTCGTCAATCAAGCCCATATTGATTATGCAGAGAGGATGTGGGAAGAGTTCACCCAATCCATCCATACCTTTATTGAAGATAAAAAGAATCTGGCACGACATACTCAGGGAAATAAGAAAGCCAACCTCATTGTGATCCCAAGTGTTAGTTTTACCTAGCTGATCATCCATCACTTACAAAGCAAGCACAAGTTCCACCTGAGACCAGGTTCTCCTCTTCATTTGCCTAATGAAGAACATGTTCTTTGTTAAAAAAAACAAAGAATCATAGATCCGGTGGTCTAGGTGAATCAAACCATATGATAGTCATGATTTTAGAGAGAGAGAGAGTAGAGGGAGAGAATGTAACAAAAAGCACACTTCTCTAGAGAGAGAAAGTGTGTGTGTAATAAGTGAAAAAAATAAAAGTATTAAAAGTCTCACCCTCCATGGAAGCCTTGGAGGGGTATATGTAGCCCATACACTACTAAACTATGCAAACTTGCCTAATCTAGTCCCTGCGTATGTGACTACGATTAACTATGGTAATTCCATAATGTCGTCACATAAAATAAAATCCTAACAATCTTCCCCTATGGGACGATATACGGAATTACTTACAATATTTTCCTAACAAGTACATAATGATTAAGAACAAGAGCTTCCACGAAGCTTCCAATGCTGATGATGTCGTCAATGGCCTTTGACTTCAAGTCTGCACTCCACCATGAATCATCTTTGTAGTACCTTGTAGGAGAAATACTATAATAGGCACGAGCTAAGTAACCCATACACTTCTAGTTAAGGAGAAGCTTCTGAATTAGCTTCCCCCTAATTCATGCCACATATTCTTCACTTTGAAGCTTTAATAGCTTCCCCCTAATTAGCAATCCTCTCTTGAGCAGTTTCAAAGCTTTATTTCAATCTTAGAATAATTAAGTGCACAACGGAATTAGTAGCAAACCACATCAATTATTGCTCTTTTGATAATAAGCTTGGTGATTGACTGTTTGGGTAAAATTAAATGGATCAGCAACATATCTTCTCACGCTTGAATAATTCTTCTCACATTTCTTCACACTGGAAGCTCAAGTAATGCATACTAAAATTATCGAGATATCTCTTCCCCTATGTAGATGAAGAGATGCAACCAGTCTCATTATATGAAGCCCAAAAACCCGAAGTACACACTCTATCCCATTCATGAAGTCAAGCTGTGTTGTAGGTCTGTCAGCTATCATGATGTCATTGGATAGGAATATGAAGTGTGAGCATGGGGTTGTCTAACATCATCCTCGGATCATCAATCCTCTTCGGTACATCATGGTGTTGCAGCTGAGCAATCTTTTGAAGTTAATCCTTTTTTTGCGGCTGATCCCGAACCATTTGTCAATGTGTTTGCCCCAGACTCGAATTCTGAAGCATCATCGTCTGGGGTAATCACGACAACTGAACCCAACCAATCTACTCAGCCGCATGAACATCTCCGAAAATGGACCGATTCTCATCCTATTGACAATATTATTGGGAACCCCTCTCGTCCGGTATCCACTAGAAAACAGCTTGCTACAGATGCTTTGTGCTGCTTCTACAACTCAGTACTGTCCAAAGTCGAACTGAAAAACTTCAATTCTACTATTACTGAAGACTGCTGGTTTCAAGCCATGCAAGATGAAATCCATGAATTTGATCGACTTGTGTATGGAATTTGTGCCACCTCAGACTGTGCCTATGATTATTGCTATCAAGTGGATTTATACAGGTGAAAAATTGACGTGTATGGTGGATGTGTGTAAAAAAAAGGCACGTTTGTAGCAATAAACGGATTCGTCTAAGAAGCTGGTCTTGATTTTGAAGAGATCCTTCTGCCCCGGTCGCTAGACTTAGCCATCAGTATATTTCTTCGCCAATGCTGCAGCTAAAACATGACTGTTTATCAAAATGGACGTGAAAACTTCATTCTTACAATGGCGAGCTTAGGAAGAAGTCTTTTGTTTGCCAACCGGAAGGCTTCGTGACGAGATAGTCACATAATGTCTACCGTCTGAAGAAATCTCGTTACGGGTTAAAGCAGGCACCCCGGCGGGTTGGACACTTTGTCGATGTTTCTTTCTGGCACATGGATTCTCCAAGGGTGCAGTGGTCAACCTTGTTTATTCGGAAAACAGGTAACACACTCTTTATGTTCTAATATAATGTATGTTGATATAAATTTGCCTCGATGTCCCAAATGACTGTGACCGTTTTCTTATGAAATGAGCTCTAAATTTCTTAGTGTCGATGGTGGTGTCAAATAATCTTTTATTTAGGCTCACAAATTTCTCCAGAACATAGAGGCATTTTCATAATCAATCTAAATATAGCTAATGAGATTTTAAAGAAATTGATACTTCATATAGTGACCCTGTTGACACTCCTTGGTGAGCAACAAAATGGATGTGGACCTCTTAGGGTTCCCTTGACCAGACTCTAATATCGCAGTATGATTGGATCCCTGATGTATGCATAACCGTCGACTTGACGTTGTCTATTGCGTTTGCATAGGTGCTAGATATCAATCTAAGCCTACTAATTAAAGCTCCCTTGTAGTAGTTCAAACGGGTACTTTTGGTATCTTCAAGGAACCCATTAAATATGGTATTAGGTATCGACAAGACACAGCCATGGCACTAACGCATACGGAGCCGAGACGCAGTTAATACAGGCGTTGTCAAGGAAACTCGAGACGCACATCTGGCAGTGCTCAGTTCTTTGGTGATAAGTTAGTAACGGTGGTCATCTAAGAAGCATACAAAATAGCAAGGTAATCTCGTCTACAGAGGCTGAATACATCGCTGATGTTTGGATGCTATGCTCAAAACATATGGATGAGGGTTCTCATTATGGATTATGGCTTTGCATACAATCACATCCCCTTCTGGTATTGTGACCAAGGAGTGCATAGCTCTCTGCTGTAATGACGTCCAGCACTCACTGTCTAAACATCTGAGAACAAGTGGAATAGGAAGGGTTGAGTTGTATTTCGTGAGGATAGCAGTATCAACTGGGGATTATATTTCATAAGGCACTGCCCAGAGAACGATTCGAATTCATTCTCCCGCGGCTTGGCATGAAGAGTATAAAGCCAAAGACACTCAAACGTCTTCAGGATGAGTAACGGATTTGCTTCAAGTATCCTATGTAAATATGTACATATTCCTACTCAAAAAGAAAAATAAAAAAAATTAAACCAACAAAAATCCATAAAAAATCAGAAAATAGAAAAATACACAACAAATATTTTAAACTTTTCAAGGGACATGTCTTCCGTTTATCGATAATCATTTACGGTCCTAGAAATGTCATTCGATAATGACACCCAAACAATATCCCATTAACAAACCCAAAAAGATAAAAAGACAAAAACAAAAGAATACCAAAAACTACAAAAAAATACAAGAAAAAAAAAACCCCAAATCCCCCCCAAATGGGTCTTTAAATGAAGCTCGAACAGAAGTTTAAACTTTTCAAAACATGTCTTTATGGCTTGCTATTATTTCTGATATGCAACCCGGTTTTCAAAATGAGGAAACATGTCGCCAAAAAGACGGTTGTTCCTAACATGATGTCATTGGATAGGAATACCGAAGAAAAAGAAAATTGTACCTCTCATTCTCTCAATATGTCAGACAACATCCCCTTTGATATCCAAATAGAAATTATCAAAAGAGTTCCTGATGTCACGTCATTGATTCGGTTTAGATCTGTTTCGAAACCATGGAAGTCTTTTATCGACAGCTGAGAGTTTATCGCTGGTTACGGAGTTCGACACACTCAGCCGCATCGTTTGCTTTTAAACTACAAAGAAAGTAGGTATCCTTATAAGGTAAAATATATTTCTTTTGTAGATGATGTCACTTTCCCACAACAACAACAAGACTTTGCTCCAAATGTTTCTGACCTCGTAAAACAAGTTTACAATTCAAAAGTAATTGGCAGCTCTTGTGGTTTGTGGTGTTTGCACAGTTACAAGGAAACAAAAATGGTTGTTATTTGGAACCCATCAATCAGGAAATCGGTTGGTATTGTTATAAACGCCTGGAAAATTGATTCATTTTGGTTTTAGGGTTTGGTCTTCAACTTATGATCCTACTATTGTTGGAATCTCTTGGTATTTCCAGGAATCTAAGCCTAAAGTTGGAATTTTTACATTGAGCTCCAAGACTTGGAAAATGATACCAAGTATCAATGTGTTTCGTGAATCAGTTGGACTTGAATAGTCAACTGGAGTTGCTACTGATAGGTTTATTTATTGGATTGCTTATGTTATAACTGATGCTTATGAAGGTGAATTCAGATATAAGTATTTTTTGATCTTGTCATTTGATATGATTACCCATGAATTTAAAGAGGTACACCTCTCAGATAGTATAGCAAAACAAGCTCCACGAAATATCTTCATTTCTATGCTAAATGAATCTCTTATTGTGTCTGCATACACTAATGTGGTCAATGATGGACGAGTATATGGCGTATGGATGATGGGGGAGGAGGGTGGTGTTATGACATCTTTTACAAAGCTATTTAACATTAAGACACCTCATGATTCATCAATAAGGATGTTATTTGGATTCACGAAGAGTAGTGAACCTATAATAGAAACAGTAACGGAGTACCTAAGGTTTACTAAAATCAATGTTTACGAATCATGCTCAAAACACATAAATGATCTTGGGATTGCCAGAATAATTGGTTCATTCTTCATTTGTCCTTGCACCGAAACACTACTTCTTCTTGATCACTTGGATGGTTGTATTATCTCTAACGATTATCGAGGGAGAAAATGATGGCTATGGTGCAAGATGTAGAGCTTGGAATGACAAGTTTTGGAAGATTAATTACAAAGGATTTGCTAAGCTAGGATTTATGTAATTGTACCAATGCTAATGTAAGTTTTATATGGTGTCTGTATCAATCACATTGATGTAACTCCCTTAACTATCATTTGACCCTAAAGAAGTCAAACCTAAACTAAAATTGCTATGTAGGTACTTATGAAGTTAAATTAGTTTTGTCTATGGCTAAGCATACTTGTATGAAGAAATGATTTATGGCTAAGCATACTGGGATATGGGGCAATATGAGTGATTTGTGTAACGGGTAAAAATGGGTATTTTGGTATTGGGTTGGGTCGAGTTGACCTGCAATATTACTATCTAAAACTAATACTCAGTTTTATTGAATGAAAAGTAGTTATGTAAAATTTTTTTTTAAAAAGACCGGCATGCTCACACTTTTCTGGATCATGATAGCAAGCATCAGAGTAGCGGAAGCTGCGTTGTAGGTCTTTCAGCTATCATGATGTCTTTGATTAGGAATATGAAGTGTGAGCAGGGGTTTGTGAATTGACATGTCTCTGTCTAACAGCTGCTACCGTTCGGATTCCTGCAAGTATACGTTAGTAATAAACACACGAAAGTGTCTTTGTTCACTTTCGTTGAATAAGGTTGCAAGAACCACGGTTCCATGTTAATCAGTATAAATACTGCTTGTGATCAGGTAGACTTCCAAAGAATCTTCTTGATAGGGTTTCGCAGCTGCGCTAGCCATTCTCAAACCGGAGCGTCTCAAAGTAGACAAAGCACGGAATGAGTGAACCGGTGGATTAAAACCCACGATTATGAGAAATTGATTTAAAAATCAATCGGTGTCAGTCAGGAGAGTTTTTTGTGGGTACACATTCGAAAGTTTTTATAATATAAAATCAATTTTCATCAGAAACATTTTGTTTTGAAGATATTACACAGTCAATCGTGCTTGATTATATAGTTGTTGAGCACATCGGACCAGTTTATTCAAAAAACTATTCGTCAAATTCACTGCCTAGAACAAGTTTGATTCATAAAGAATAGCACCAACGTTCCTTTCAGTTGTCACAAGCTTGATCTTTAGAGGAGATCTCACTTGAAAACCCTACCAAGAGCTGTGTGATGTTGTATAGAAGGATTTCCTATTCATTGTCAGTACTTTCGTATCATTCGGAGTTCTGGAATCCACGAGGATATTAGTAGGACTCTTAAGATCTTTACTTGTTATCACATTGTGTGATGAACAAGCATAGTTTGTATTAGTATCCTAACGAGATTTATGGATTATCTCTTGGCTCTAGACTCAATAGTGCATTTTTGGTTTTTAGTAATCGGTGGATGAGCAGACTGCCACCTTTCAATATCATATAACTCGGAGTGAGAGAGACGATAGAAATGTATTGATCTCCGTGAGAAATGAAACAAGAATCCTTTGAGGGATCTTGAGTGGATCGGGAGGGTTGTGTAGCGTATCACTAGGTCCATGATACATGTCTTCAATGTCAACAATCAACCATGTGATTCTGACAGCATATGTAGTGACCCGGTTTCTGCCTAATGTTTAGGGAGGGCTGCTTCTTGCACCCTTTATACTTAACATTTCTTTTTTCTTTTTCAACCCCTTCAGTGCTTACCTAAGACTTCATTACTAGAACCTGTTGGGTTTATTCTGTACTAGCCCCTTCCATCTCAGTGCACTGTAACCTTATTCTCACATTACGCCCTTTTGTAATCATTACTAATGGAATTCATACCTAACTAGTGGATTGTCCCTGGGTAGTTTCCCTTCCGACTCTGGCGGATCATGGGATAATTATTTCCTAACATACAATCCTTATTTACTCCGATAAAGTAAATTCAAGGTCGGTCTCTAACCTTTAGTACTGTTCTCTTACGCCTTAAAAACCATTGAAAATCACCAGGGTACGAGTGATGTAAACATCAAAGCATTTTTTCCTTGCTTGTTTTGATTCATTAAAATAATGCTTTTTCTCCCCTTTTTCTTCCCCCACCTCAACATGTGATCGATCTTCGAAATGGTTTGGCACATGAGGGTGGAGTACTGGTTGAGTCTTAAGACACTATTTTTATCAGATTTCATATACATTATTCACATTTTTATCCCACTATCAAAAATTTCAACCTTTGATATTTTGGTTATCATATTATTCAATATGTTAAAAATCTAGGAGAAATATTACTGATTCTTTACAAGCCGACTATTGGAACACATTAATGTCCCCTTAAATTATTAGTGAATCGGTTAGTGTCGGGTATAAAATGTTTGAAGATTTTGATTTAACGAAAAACCTCCATAATAAAATTTACACTACTGATACATTTCACCATTAAAGATACATATTATAATGTACAAGATTGTGTAGGTGACAGGGACCTGAAATGTTCAAACCGAAAGAGGCCACATTATTAGTCCATGTTTGCGATTTAGTCCGTCCTCAACTTACTCTCACAGTTGGGAGTTGTCTTTAGCTTCCCCCGAACCATCAATATTTCTAATACAAAATGAAGATATCTTTTGTTCGTTGTAGATGTTATGTAGTCAAATCTCTATTAAACTGCCACCATCAAAGCTTTCAGAGGTCCTAATTTTTGTCTGATCTTGAGCTCCATCATTATGAAGCTATTAATTGCTTCCCCCCAATTCCGACATCTTTTATTGCGCAGAATTTCACGCTTTTTACAAGCTTAGAATGATTAAGTGCACAACGGAATAAGTAGCAAACCACATCAAATATTGCTGCTCCTTTTATGAATAAGCATAGTGATTATCCGTTCGGGGGATCATCAAATAGATTAGCAACGTATCTTCTCACGCTTGAATAGTTTATCTCACTTTTCTTCCCGCTAGAAGCTGAAGTAATGCATACCAAAAGTGTCAAGAGATCACTTCCCCCATGTAGTTGAAGTGATGCAATCAGTCTCATTATATGAAGCCCAAAAACCTGAAGTACACACTCAATCCCATCAATAAAGTCGAAAACATAGCATCAAAATGAATTAAGACCCGAATATGCACTTTTCTCCCTTCAGGAAATTGCAGATGAGAATTGCTATACCAAAGTCAACTAAGCCCCGAGTGTAAGTAATTTATCCCATATGTAGTCGAAATGATAACACCAAGACAGTACCATAAAACAACTAGGTACCGAATGTAGCCGAAATGACAACACCAAAACAATACCATAAAAATCAATTAAGTCTCGGATGATCGCATTTAAATTGTTTCACCAAAGTCAACTAAGTCATCATACAATTGTGTACCTCTTTTTATCATCAAAAACTGTTTCTTATATTACTTCCCCCACGTAGTTGGAATAATACACCAAAAGCCACGAGATACAACACTGATTTTTTCTGCGGTTATGACTTTTGTCTTCCTGGAATGACCTTAAATAAGGAAAAGGTATGAAGTTCATCATGTGTACTCGTTGTGCATTCAGATGTATGTCTCCTTCCCCCTTTCTGGTTTTGATACCTCAGAATCAGCAAAACATTGTACCCACATATACTTGAAATCTTATGAGAAGAATAAAATTAGCACAAATGTATCCTGTGAGAATCAACTGCTGATCAAATCTCTACTCGTTAACTCTCTCTAACTATCTTTACCA
>BQNB010115440.1:0-21559 GCA_026074375.1 Tanacetum coccineum
ATTTAAACCAAAACCCTAATCATATGTAATATTTTTATGCAATTCAAAGGTACAAGCTTTCAAGGCATGTGTACAAATTTCTAATGCATCATAATTTGAATATCCTTTCCTACAAAAACCATAGTACAACTTCTTAAAGCTCAATACACAACCTGGTTATGCACAATATTCAAATTTAGACGGTTTCCCTCAAAATTTCTTCTAGTCTCGTACAACCTTTTTAAGCTCATGTTGCAAGCCTCCGATGCACACTTTTCTCTTAAACCCTAACCTTAACTAGTCCTATACTAACCCTAAAACCTAAACCCTAATCCTAAACTGGAAAACCCTAGCAAACCCGTTACACCCTTAAGCTAGTTCAGAGTTTTCAGAATCTGATCTGTTGATAAAACATAGGATCTGGGAAAAATCAGTAGGCTTTGGGTATTAAGTAAAAATACTAGGTTGTAGCCCTATGTCTTGTGATCATTTTTCCGGTTGACTCGACCTGATTCGATGTCAAATGAATTAGTTATAGCTGAAATGGCAAAGGTGCGCAGATTCTGCACACATGTAGTAAATAGCTGTTATCTCTAAATTTTTGTATAGTGACCCCTAAATATGTAAAACTAAAAGTTGTAGAGGACTCAAATATCTAACCATGCTCACTGATTTGAGCTTAATCGGAATTACGGTTTGTAAATGACAACCATTTTACCAAGACCGATGTTGGCTGTCCAAAAACAGCCATGACCTTTAATGATGTATCAACCAAGCAACCACCCTAACTCCACCATGACTCACCACCTTGCTAGCCACCTCAAGCACCGCAAGTAGCTCCATGACCTCATCACCACCTTGTCACCATCCCTGTACACCAAACAAAACCCTTGGCCACCACTCTAAGTAAACTTGGTCCCTAATCCATCCAATTTGGCCTTTACTCTTTCTTTCACCCTATATATACACGAAACATACACATACTTTCCAATTCATCTCTAAAACTCAACACATACTCAAATAATGATCTAAACAAGTCCAAGGAAGATTAAGAAGAAACTTTACAGCAAGTAGAAGCCAAGAAACAAGAAGAAAGAAGTCTCTTCATTCATTTCTAAAGTTTTAATGATGATCTAACCAAGCCATAGAAGAGAAGAAAGGAAGAACTCAGCAAGTAGAAGCCAAGAAATAAGAGAAAAGAGGTCCTTGATTCATCTCCAAAGAGTGTTCGACCCATTTCAAGTCATTCGACCCATTTCCACCATTTTCGACTCATTTCAAGTTCAAGTAAGCTCATAACTCGTTCAATAAACTCTTGCCTTGTTTTAGAACTTTCATAGCTTGTTAGATCTATATAAAACTCTTTTTATTGTTTAAATAAGCTTATAATCTCTATTGAAATGTTCATAATACTCTTAAGATCATATATGAACTCTTGTTTGAAGCCTCGAATCCTCAAACCTATGTGTTTTTTTATTAAAACCCTAAAAATGACCCGTTTTGATTTTTTAGCTAATGGATCCTTTTTTTTAAACTTTCGTTACGTTAAAACTTCTTATTTTAGCTTATACTAATAAGCTATAACCTGCAAATATCATTTGCAGCCTTAAAATAAGCTTGGATGTCATTCTGGACTTGTTTTGCAAAAGTATTCCATGCAAGGGGTATATATCGTAACTTTCTAAAATTAATAACTAGAAGGACTAAAAATGTCATTATTCCAAAGTTATTACTATGAGGGGTTGTTTTGCCAAATTTAAAAGTTAAAGGTTTAATATATATATATACTTAAAGGACTAAACTTGTAAAAGTTTATAAACCAAGGGTATATACTGTCATTTTTGTATTCTTAAAAATATGAAATATATTATTTTTATACAAATTATAAAAATATATATGAATATTATAAGACTCGATTTTGTTAAAACCTGACACATTTGTCGTTATTAATCAATGATCGACGCATTATAAATCAATTACGTTATATATTTAACGTAACTTATCATCGACTAGCTTTTGAAGAAACTTATAATCTTATCGTTTCACGCTACTAGGGAATTTCATGTGAGGGGTTTCATTTGAGTATACGTTTTGACGAGTTTGCTGGGTTTACGATTTAAAGTGCCATAACTCCTCAAACGATACTGCATGACCTCTGAATTATGATAGCCCGAACAGTGATGCAATATTTCCATAAATAATCAAATCAAAGTAATACGTTAAACTTTATGAAATTTTGAAACATAAACCATCACACTAAGAGTTGACATATTACCACAGGTTGCGTGGCAAGACTGTTTACTGTCACTTTTCAAACTCCCCTGCTAAAGTTGTGTGACGAAATCCGTTACTTTCACTTGATATACTTTTTCCATCAATCAGATTTTCCTGTTAAGGTGAAGTTCATAGCCCTTTTTTCTACTTGCTTGTTTTATAAACTCTTTGGGGGAGATAAATGCTCAATTGTTTTTATACTCAAGTACTTTACTAGAGCAATAAGAGTGTTGGTCATATATCTCATCCCTTGTTCCTTCAATTAAGTATAACTGAAATTCAGGTCCAAATGATTTTGGAGTTCGTTTCTGTTAGCCTCAAAATATTGAGTCGAACAATGGAAGTTCGTTCATAATTATAATTAGGCTCTCGGTCACCTAAATTCAATATCCGTTGTATTAGAGGTTAGACGAGGCGGCTCTTATTTGTAATCTAATCGGTCACGTGTATTGGGCGAGGAAAAGCCCAAAGTAACCGAGCCCTCGGCCGTAAGAATTAACTAAAAAAATGACCCATGCAAGTCTTTTAGTCTTCAACTATAAAATACATCCTCTCCAAGGGAAGGACGATGTTGGTTTCTCATTGTTATGTTTCACACTTTGCTAGAATTTAACCATTACCAATTTCCTCTCTTGACTTCTCTTACTTCTGTCATCTCGCTAAAAATTTCTCACCTCCTAGCTTTATTTTTTGTTAATCTTAATGAAGTGAAGTGATTAATTGGCGTGACGACATTGTGGTATCAGACTGCTAGGGATGTTTAGTGTGGATTTGTGGTTTAAAAATCAAAATTCGTGTATTATTTTTTTGTTGTTTTGGTTCGAAATAAAAAGCAAAGAAAAGCAAAGTTTGATCTTCATTTCAAGGGCTTAAATGACTTTAAAAAGATGTGTACGTTTAGTGTTTAGTACATCCCTTGTATCACTCTATTAAGTTCTTTTAAGCTTTAAGTGCGTGGATAAATTGCGTTTGCAAATTATTAGTTGCGTTTTGTAGGAATAGTGGACAAACAAGTACTTGTACTTGAAAGTGAATTTGTATCGTTGCGTTTTAGATTTGAAAGAAAGTTTGCGTTTTGGTTCTTATGTCGTTGCGTTTTGATTTGAAGACATTGCGTTTTGATCTAAAGTCGTGCGTTTTTGATTTGAAGACATTTGCGATTTTGATGCTCAAGTAGTATTTTTGTAGGGTTTTGATTCTCATGTACTCTGCGTTTTGATATTTTGTGTGTTGAGTTTTGTATCATCATGTTACGTTTTGAGATCATTCATTGCGTTTTGATCTAAACATTAACTCTACCCAAATTTTTTATAATTGCGTTTTGGTTCACGACAGAACTGCATTTTGCTCAAAGAACATTTCGTTTTGATCATTAGAAAATAATAAAAAGTTAATACACTTCCTCCCTTTAAAGGACATTGCGTTTTGATCATGAAAAAGGTGGTGATTGATTTTGATCAAGAAAAGCTAGGTAGATCCCGCGCATCAGGTGGTATTTGACCGAATTAGAGGAATTATATTAATCAAGGTTTAATCAAAATCATCACATCATGAAAACAACTCATGGACTAAATTGAGGACTTTGGACTTTAATTCGGACTCAAGAACATAAATCAACCACTTTAACAACAAAAATTTAACTTTTTCATGGTTTTCTCTCGATTGTGTAAATCCGCGAAAAGGAAACTCAAATTTTCGGTTTAAATCTTTTGACTTGTAAAAAATCCCATGGAAATATTTACTTTCAATTAATCACAAATCCAATCAACACTTCATAACATTAAGATCATTCAATCATTTTCACTTCATATTCGTCATTCATTCATCTTGACATCTATAATGGTAAACTTACCACAACCGATAGTCAAATGCTACAAAAATAATGGCAAGAGATTCAAGGGATCGTCCACAATTGCTTCCTTCCCTGCAACAGGTCGATGATGCACAATGGCGATCAAGGTATTTACGATACACGTGGATACAAGACCAAATGGTGCTGATGCCTTACGGGAAGTGCTTTTAAGGTCCTTAACTCCATCGATTGTCACAACTCCAGCTGTTCCTGCAACAGAGGATTCTCCTAGCAGTTCCTGAACAAACAACAGTCGAGACAGTTACGAATATGACTCCTGAGAACAGAGCTCATTTTGAATCAAAAAATAAAAAAAAAAAAAAAAAAAAAGAAGCGATTACATTTAATATGACTGGAATTGGAGATGAAATTTTACTCAATGTGATGCATGTACAGTGTCAAGACAATTGTGGGGATGCAATCGAAAGGCTACAACATGGTGAATACTCAATTATTCAAGAGTCAAGACAACATTATTTTGGGAGTTTGGGTCAATTCACTATCACGCTGGAGAGATGGTAACAATTGGTCTTATACACAAGCTTTCTACATATGATGATGAAATGATGATTCAGGGAAAAAAACTTGAAGTTGCAACGATGCAAGTCCAATGTGCAATTTCTTACAACTTTCAACCAGAAATGGTAAAGATTTGTCACCAATTTGAAGCATCACAAACAAGTGGATGAAGTTTAATACCATAAGCTAAGTTGACATTCTGAAACAATACCAAAAGGAAGTTAATGAACTCGGTGCTGATAGATAGGGCCAAGAATGCAACCTAATTAGCACTTGTTGTACTGCACAAACCATTCTTAAGACCTATTATCAAACATCAAAACCTCACAAAATCTTTTGCACCACATCAAAAAGCTTTTCACTTCCAACCAGATCTTATGCCGCAATACAAGATACAAAGGCAAGAGATTGCCAACCAATCCACACCACCATCTGAGTCAGCTTCTGAAGAAGACAGTGATCCTGAACAAGCTCAGAAGGATAAAGAAATGCAGAAAAATTTGGCTCTCATTGCAAAGTACTTCAAGAAATCTGCAAACCCTTCAGGAACAACATCAGAACTTCCTCAAACTCCAGAAGAAAACAAGAATGTGGATACTACTCCAAAGGTACAGGAATGACAATCAACTGGACAGTTTGGGGAATCAGCGGGCAGTGAATGTTGTTGGGGTAGGGAAACATAGTGGTCCAGTTAGTGCAATAGTCTGGGATATAGGTTTTAACTTGCAAGGAATTTGGTCATTTTGCTAAGGAATTCAGAAAGCCTAAAACTGGGTTAAAGACTTCCACGTTCACAAGAAAAGATGCTTGCTGTGTAAACAAGCTAAGAAAAGGTGTTCAAATTTCAAGCAGTTAATTACTAATCTACGTTAACTTGTCATACGAATTAGCAGATCTGATTGGCTAGCAGGACACGGGAATGAAGAGATTGATGAAACAAGAGTTGAAGACATTACAGTACTGGAAGAGATCCTAGGAAGGGAGGTCCTAATGCAGACTCAGGAACTGATTCTGAGGCCATTGGAAACAGGTACAATACGATACTAACGATATGTGTTTGTCAATGGACAGTACAACTTTTGACCAATCTGAATCCCAATTTTAGATAAAACCATGTGCAGTGGAAACGGATGATAGTAATGTCAATCTGACTTACGGATATGTGTGATAATGATCTTCTAGTATGTACCAAAATGTGTTGAAATGTGATGTTGTGCATGTTGCACTTGTGCTAATTTTTTTGCTAATTTAAAACTTGATGTCGGCTGAAAATAAAAAGAATTCAAAAGCAATAATGAACGAAATGCAACATTGCTCAAGAGGTTAACTGAGTGCCAAATTATTCTTGCAGAAAATAGTGAAATATAAGAGAATCCTAATATATTCGGGATAGTAGTTGTTAGGTGCACTTCAAAATAAAACAGACTGAGTTGAATAGGTACAAGGCCTTTTATTGATCATACAGTTGACTATGACAAACTTGAACATAAGTTAAATGAAGCTCTAAGACTAATAGCTCAAAAAGAAATTGACATAAAAGAAGGTTTAAAAGTGAAAGCCTACGAAATTTCTGTTGTCAAAGAGAAACATGATGAAATAGTCAAATAGAGTCTTTTAACCAAGTCACATTACGAAGGTCTTGTCAATGAGAAAACTAAGGTTAATAACGGATTTAGGAGCTTAAGGGAGAAAAAGATCATTGACAAATGATTTCATGGAAACCAGATTAAGTTTTTGATGAATTTGTTTCAAAAGAGTAAATCATCCAAACCATTCTTATGTTCGCACCCCATATGCCCTACATTTATTGGAAGATCCTACCTTTTGCCAATCCAAGGTCCTCAAAAGGCTCAAAATGAGATACCATGTTTGTATGTGCATCCCACATGGACCAATCTGATCCTGCAAACAGACTCATCCCGTTAGGAAGAGACTTGGACTTTGAAGAAGGAGAGTCGATCAAATTGAATAAAGACTTATGAAACTTTCGAACTTCTACAAAAGTTAAATACCTCTTATGAAATTTTTCAAATCCCTTTGACTCAGCAATATGAAATTCAGTTAGCACAAGCAAACTGAATAAGAAAGTAAATGTGGAAGAAAATCATTTGTGAAAACAAAGCCAAATATTTTCAAAAAATCAGATTATTTATACAGTAACATAAAAACCTTATGTCTAAATTCAATAAGACAAAAGTAGCAAGCATATATGACATAATAACAATTAATCATCATAAAAGTAATTGTAAATCAAGATGGTAAAAAACATTCAAACGTCATTCTTCATCTTCGTAACCCAACTGCGCAAGGATATGGAAAATCCTAGTTAAGAATGTTTGATGCCCTTGCCCTTTAGACTCATACATGTTAGTTCCTTATATTTATTTTTCGCATTTGTACATGAACATAAAGCAGAAATGCCATGCAGATTTTTAAAGTCGTTGAATCTCTTAAAGATAAAATTGATGAACTTGAATTGGTAAGGCAGAATTTTCCAACATGTATGATATGCTTTTTGCAACGAATGTTGTGGTTTTCTAAAAGATGTTTTGTGTTCTTATTTGGCAATCTTCATCTGATTTAGATGAGTTCACTGAATTAAATGCTTATATCTTCATTAAGTCAGGGAATGTGACTGTCTTGCACAAAAAAGCTTTTGAACAAACGAATTTGTAAGTAAAGAGATTTACATTGAGCTTTTATAGAGTTTTTGCCTCTAAATTAGGAAAAACATTAATTTCTCTTGAAAATCGCTTTACAAGAATGTCAAGAAAAAATGAAAAAATGTCACAGTTTGCAAAGAAAAGGCGTTTCAAATTGTATTTCGAAAGGAACGTGAACTAATATTTTGAAATAAAAGATTTGAAAGCTCAACTGTAAGACAAGAACATTGCAATAAAGTAAGTTAAAGAAACTCATGAAACATCTGCAAAGGTAAATCTGTAGACACTAAGTTTGATAAACCATCTGTTGTTCGACAACCAAATGCTCAAAGGGATTCAAAAACCATAGTTTTAGAAAAACGGACTCCTTTTTTTGAATCTCTTGAAGGAGAAAATATTTTGCAAAGAAAACGTCGGTTTATTTTTAAAAACTAATGAGTCAGAGGGTTTATCAGAACCAGTCACTCCACAGAATTTGTCTCAAACAACAAAGCAAGCTGTCAAAAACACAAATGTGATTAAACCAGGCATGTATCGAATTGCATGTAGTACCACACAAACTAGAGCACCACAGTTGAATCCAACTTATAGGACATATATAATCATCGCCGTATCTACCATATACAGTGTCACAAACACCTGAGTGTTTAGTTTCGAGTAGAGAGTTAGTATGATAAAGTAGTAAAAAGTTACAGTAAGTTATGTTCAGTACGTAGATCACATAACTAATGTTAGCATACACAGGGATGGAGTCTCTAAACAAAATCACAAATTATGTAAAACATATACCCCCCCCCCCCCCTCCCATAACCCCCCACCACACCCCACCCCCAATAAACACCCTAACCCCCACCACACCCCAAAAAACCACCAACCCCAAACCCTATCCCAGTATATATATCATCATGTGAAAGTTGATATGATGGACCCACCACACTACTCCACCCACCTATTCTGTTGTTACCTCACCGGCATTATCCGGCTAGGCAATACGCAGAAGTCCCCCTTTCGGCAATACTGCCTACACCCTCGCGCCCCCCCGGCCGAACAACAGCAAGGAGGTTTTCCACCACCCCCCCTCACTCCCTCCTCTTCGCTGCCCAGTTTCCCACTTTACGCACTTACCCCCGCCCCCCGTCTATCGCACACCATTATATTTCGACTGTTTCTTTTTTTCCATCCCCGTCTTTAACTCTAGTCTGTCCATTCCTCTGCCCATTCCACATGTGCGTCGCATCCCTTTTCCTCTTTCAACATTCACTTAAACGTTCCCGTCTCTGACCGCTCGCGTTTCGACTCTACGTTTCCTCAAACTATGCACTCAAAACGTTTATCAATTTCCGTCCTCATTCAAACCTAACAACGTTTTCTCCCCCCCCCTTCAACCCCACTCTGTCTGCCCAAATATCTACTTAATAGATATGTGAAGTATAAGAAGAACAAATCGAAGTAGAAGAACACTTTAGGCATTTTCTAGCTATTTCTAACTCAAACAAAGTCTTATCAACTACACTCCACGCTAATGATTAGTTTAATTCCAGAACTTCGAACTCGTTTATCTACTGTTGCAACCCCACACCCCCCCCCCCCCCCACCACACCCCCCACACCCCCCCCCCCCTCCAACCCCCCCCCCCCCCCACACCACAATACCCTCCCCACCCTCCACACCCCCACACCACACCCCACCCACCAACCCCCCACACCCCCCCCCCTCCCCCCCACCCCCCCCCCCACCCCCCCCCCTTCTTCCTTACCCCCCCCACCCTAAACACCAACACACCCCCCCCCTCCCACACCCACCCCCCCCCCCCCCCCCACCCCCCCACAACCCCCCCCAACAACCCCATCCCCCCACCCCTCCCACCCCCCACAACACCCAACCCCTCCCCCACCTCCACACCACCCCCCCTCCCATCCCTTCTTCCTTGTAGCCTACAGTGTGGAATTTGTGTGCTCTCACCTATTGATACTTCTCACGCCGCGTGTTTTAATTGGACATTCATGTTGCTTGTGCTTTCTAAGAGTTTTTGAAAGGCCCCCCCCTCACTCCCCTACCAACCCCCCCCCCCCTTCCCACCCCTCGCCCACACCCCACCCCCTCCCTCCCCCCCCATCCCCCCCTTCACCAACTCCCCCTCCCCCCCCCCCCCGATCCCCCCTCACACCCCACCCCCAACCCATCATCCTCACCCTCCCACTCAAACAACCCCCCACACCTCCCTCCCCCCCCCCCCCCACCCCTCCCCCACCCACCCCTAACCCCTCCCCCTCCACCCCACCCCACCCCCCCAACCACCCCCTCCCACCCCCCACACAACCCCCCCACCCCCCACACCTCCCCGTTGATATGCTAGAACCTAAGAAGCCCTAATGTAGTGCCTATAGTACTAGAAAACCAAAAGATCAAGCACGCATAACTAATCTGTTGCCAAACACACCATTAGACAAAACGTTGCATCAGAATCACCATTACACAATCATCAGAGTTATTTAGACCCCCCCACCTCCCTCCACCCCTACCCCGCCACCCCGTGATGGGGGTTCTTTTTTGAATAATATATATAACCTCCCCAAAATCCGCTTACTTATAAAAAATATTATATAAGAGAATTATAAGGCGTTGGAATTGGTGGATAGCCACAACAATGCCATCAAGCATATACATGGTTCTAAGACAACAAAAAAGAAATGGGTAACTAAAGTAGGAACGAAAGTATGATAAGAATGTTAGTTTTTCATAGATAATGTATCTAGGATAACTAATGTCTTAAACACTACAAACACCTTTAGGATCATATTTGTCATGTATTCATCGTCTCTAATTCTCTTGCATATTATACACACTCATCCTATTCATTGCTGAACTCTGGATTGCACAAAGTCTATGACGGGCTCAATCTTCTCTGTGTGCAATTTTGTTTTGAAAATTACTCTGGGTACCGTTCAGTTTTGCAATGATTCAATTTGCTCACAATTCTTGGTTATGGAGATTCTTGTTCAACAGGAAATATCACGATCAAAAGGGTTTAACTATGTCGAAGGTCTCAATCACACATCATTTTCTAGGTTTTTTGGTAAATTCTGTGATGCAGATTTGGAGGTTGCATTTCGGGGAAATCTACATGTTTTGTTAGAGATATTCAGGGACATATGACTTACTAACCGGTATCGTGAACTGATCTATATACAATTCTCTTCAAGAAACAAATTCATCAGCTCAAATACTGTCTCCATGGCTTAGCATCACCAACTAAGATGGTTATCGCATCGTAAGACTTTCTCATCTCAACTTCGACTACATCAACTTGCTTTCAAAGAAAGATGTTGTGATTGGTTTACCAAAACTGAAGTATGTCAAGGATCAACTATGTTCCTCTTGTGAAGTGAGTAAAGCAAAACGAAGTTCATTCAAGTCAAAGACTGTTCCAAGTTCAAAAGGACGGTTAAATTTGCTTCATAATGGGACTTATGTGGTCCAATGTGATGAGTTGCAAAGCATACATGGGAAGAAAATATTATTCTGGTAATCGTCGATGACTACTCAAGATACCACTTGGACTCTTTTTATACATCTCCAAGGAAAGAAACAAAGAGAAGTTTTAAAAGACTTCTCACGATATCCAAAGAAAGAAATCTTCAAGCCCTAGTAATATATTGTTCGCACGACAGAAGGCACTGGAGTTCTTAACAGATACTTAATGCATTCTTTAAAAAGAAGGAATTGAGCTTCAAACTTATAATCCTCAACACCTGGAACAGAACGGCGTTGTCAAAAGACAAACAGCACTATGTTAAGGCTGCTCGAACGATGCTTTTCGGATTCTAAAATTCCTTTATTCATTATGGGCTGATAGCAATTGCTACCGATACATGCTATACTAAAATCAGATCAATCCATCATTCCCACTCTTGAGAAAACGGATATCACATCATTTAATAACAGAAAACCCTTAATTATAACATACTTCACATCTTTGAGGTTGCACTTGTTACTTACAGAGATGGTGAAAATTTAGATAAATGAAGAAAGGTGGATTCGTGCATTTTGGTGGGATACTCAATCAGTCAAACGGGATATCATGTCTACAACTAAGAGGACAAAGTTGATAGTTGAATACAATCCATCTCAGATTTGATGAGATCAAATAGATGTCGGAGACGTCTGTTGATAATAACACTTCAGGCTTCGTTCCCCAATGACAAAAGGCGTCAGGTTATGACAACCTGACCCCGCACCAGAACTTCATAATGTTTTAGCCTTCGAGCAGATACAATAGTTCCATCACAACCAGAGTTGGATCTTCTTTTCGGTCCCTCATCACACCTATATACAAAAATACTACACCCTTTCCTTTGTACAATGATTTTTCAATGATGAACCCTTATATTTACTTATTGTGTCACAGTCATCTTCTCCCACACGTAATTTTGGCTCCAACAAATGACAACACCCTTCAACGAATATTCACCTTCATCGAACCGACAAACTCAAACAAATGCCACCACACATCACTATCCCCACCTAAATCGATGTTGAGGAAAACAACGATAATCAAGCAGAATTTACCAATCCTTTCTGTACACCAGTACACGAACATGCTGAGTCTTCCTCACGCAATATTGGTAATTCAAATGTGCATACCTTCAATCAACCTCAACATTCAGAATACCGATGGACAAAAGATCTCCGTTTTACAACTCAAGTTCGTAGGAAATCCATTCCAAGCCAGTGCAAACAAGATGACACTTGGCAACAGATCCTTGAATGTGTTTGTTCGCACTCACCGTGAGTATTGTTGAAAAAAAAAATAAAAAAAATAATAACCGAAAAACATTAAGGAAGCAATGGCTGATTCTGCTTAGATTGAAGCAATGCAGGAAGAAACTTCACAGTTTAACAGACTACAAGTCTGGAACTCGTTGACAAACCTTTTGGGCCCAGAACGTAATCAAGTAAAGTTGGTTATGGAAAACAAAAAGGATGAAGACAACTGTATTCGTAACATAGCTACGACTTGTAGTAATGGGCCTCAGTCTTTTTATGCTCAGGAATGAGGGTATTGATTTCGAAGAATCATTTGCTCCAGGTTGCACACCCCCTCGTCTTGGAGGCTTGTCAGGGATCTTTGTCGCATATGTTGCACACAAGTCTTTTCCAATTTATCAGATGGACGTAAAAACGGCATTTCTTAATGGTCCATTGAAGGAGGAGGTTTATGTTGCACAACCAAACGGATTCGTTGATCCTGATCATCCAGATAAAGTTTACGTCACTCTAAGGAAAAGCTCTATTGGTTTGAAAAAAGCTCCAGAGGTGCCTGGTATGATGAAAATCTTAAAATTCTGATTTCCAAGGTTTACTAAACGGTATCATTGACCCGAACCTTATTCACGATAAATACGGGGAGGCAATTACTTGTGCGATTTACGTTGGATGACATTTATTTTTGGTTCCACAAACCCTAAATTTTCACAAACGTTTGAAATATTAATGCAACGGGTTATAAGATTTGAGATGTCCTTAATGGGGGAATCTGAAATTCTTTTTTAGGACTTCAGATCCACCAAGAACCACGCGGTGTATTTTTATCAATCAGGGCCACAGTATACCTTAGAGATTCTGAAAAAACATGTCATGGAATAATGGATAAAGCATTGGTTACAACAATGGGTGGGGGGGGGACTACGACTAAATTAGATTGCAGGGACTTGGAGCGGTAAACCGTAGACCAAAACTTGACTACCGTAGCAAAATGGGTCACTCATGTATTGACATCTAGTTGACCAGAACATAGTGCAAGCTGTATGTTTATTGTGCGCAAGATATCAAGCCAAAGACCGACTGATAATACCTCAAAGAGGTTAAAAGGATCTTTCGATACTTTAAGAGGTACCTTCACATAGGGACTCTGGTATTTCCAAAGGGTTCTGGCTTTGAACTATCAGCTTTTTCAGATGCTGATCATGTCTGGTTGCCTTGTTACTCGCAAAATCATTCTGGAGAATACAGTTCCTAGGGTGTTTAGGTAGTCAGCTGGATGTTCAAAGAAGCAGGACTTTACTGCATTGTCATCAGGAGAGCTGAATAACGTGGCGTTATCTGCAGAGTTGTGCTCAAGTATATCTGTGGATGCGGAACACACTTCAAGAGTTTGGCTTAAACTACAACAAAATAACGTTGTTTGCGAACTCTCAGTCAAGCCATAGAATTATTATGCAAAACTCGTGCAGCACTCCGTACCAAGCATATCCATACTTTGGTTTCAATTCATAATGGAACTGGTTGCTAAAACGGTTTATATGTTCTATGACTATAAATATTTTTCTTATTATATATATATTTTATTTTTTTTATATAAATTAAATTTATTATTTTATTATTTATTAATTTATCCTTTAATATCCTATTGTTTATTAAATGTTTATATTATAACCTTTTATTTCTTTTTATTAGTTTTTTATTTATAATTCATATAATATAATTATTTGGAATTGTACTTGTCAGTGAATACCAAATTGGCTGACATGTTTACTAAGCCCTTCCCAAGAAGGTTTCAGTATACGTCAGACGTATTTTTATGAGATGTTTGACTCAGCAGAACTGGAGGTTTCTGGACAAAAGGGAATCTGCTTAATAACTACATCAAACATAACATGTTACATATTTTGAAAAAAAAAAGAAAAATACAAAAATATAAAATTTCAAAAGAAAAATACAAATCCAAAAAAATGAAAAATGTTTCAAAAAATATTCTTCTAGAAATTGTCCTTGGATGGGATAACATTTACGTACTAGAAATGTTGATTATATTGACAAGGGCGTGTAAATGATGTTTATACAGGAGTTTCAATGCTTTCAAAACATGTCATTTTCTATGTTCTCAATGGCTTATGTGCAAATATCAGTACGTAACCCGGACATTCATAATAAAAGGAAAGTTTATCCATAAAGATAACTTATCCTAACAACGAGAAATTCAACTTTTCTCGGTCTTGAGCTGTTCTTACCAGACATTTAAAGTTTTAAGCTCAAGAAAAAGGATAGTGTACGCATAAGTGCGCTTACCCTTAGAGTTGGAAGAGAAGCTTCTATCATGAAGTCTCGTAATAACAACAAAAATAATATGACAATTTAATAGAATACTAGTTATAAGAATGACTAAGTGTTCAACCTCAATTTTATATTATTTTACAACTCGATATCATTATTTTTGGTGTCAAACTTATGTTAAAATTAGGGGGTGCAAGTTTATGTTACATGTAATTCATGCTAGTAAAAGATTTCCCAATGGTATGTCACAAGACAAATTTTTATCACAAAGTATTTCAAAAATCTAAGTGACTTTAGAATTTAAAATAAGGGGAGATGAAAAGTAATTAAAAATATGTTCTAAAGACTCAAAGTGCATTCAGAAATGGTTTCTGGTTCGAATCTCATCCATACAACATCTAATTTCACGACGTTGTCTGAAGACATAGTTGGGTAGGTTAGGTATTTGTCCTTTATGATCCAACCAGAAATGGCGGGGATCTACCCAAAGGGACACTCCATAGTTAGAAATAGCCAGTCCTTGGTATGATTGGAGATGAATGTGAATAAGGAAAGAATGCCGACTAAGATTGAGCTAACACTGGAATAATCACAACAAGGTGTTAGTAATGACGTCTTGGTAAGCATTGAAGGGGTTTGAACAATGAAATAATACAATGTTATGGAAAAAGGGTCTAAGAAAGAAGCCTTCAAACACAACTTAGGCAGAGGAAAACGGGTCAATACATATGTAGTCAGAAATCACAATGTTGATTGCTGGACATGAAGACGACATCATGGACCCATAGTGTTTGAATGCACAACCCTTCCCAGCCATTCGGGTTTCTCTCAAAAGAAACTTGTCTCATTTGTCACGGAGATACACTCGACTACTATTGACTTTCTCACTTCGAGTTAGTTAATATTGAATAGGTGGCAGTCTGCTCCAGCCTCCGATTACTAAAAAACCAAAATGCACTAATCGAGTCTAGAGCTAAGAGATCATCAAATAAATCTCATTAGGACACATTCCATGACAAACACTTGTTATCATCAATTAAGTCCACAATGCTGGTAACAAAAGTCCTACGCATTATCCTTGTGATTCTGCCAGAACATTCAGAGTGATACTCTTTAGTATTCACAATGACGAATGGAAATCCTTCTAGAGTCAACCTCAAACAGCTCTGCGGTAGGTGACTTGCGAGATTCTATATGAATAAAGCTTGTGTCAAAAATGGATCTATCGATAGGTTCAGTAAATGAATTGACGACATAATCAGAAGATAGTAACTATCTGATTCACTCTTATGTGTTGTCTGCTTGAGACGTTCCGGTAATGAGAACTATCAAGAATGGACCCCAAATCTTAATACATCTGTGTTAGAAGACCTACGCTTTGAGCTGGAAAAAACCCTTGTAAAGGAGGATTCTTTGAATACTTCCTCCGAGCACATGTACAAGTATTTATACTGTAAAACGGTCCTAACGAACCGCGAGGTTAATATATACCAAATCCGGGACCCCCCTGTACTATTTCAATATCAGTACCACAAACAACGCCATCTAACGAATGACAAAGCCATATCGTCCACCAGCTTTATTGCTAACTGTTTTTATTTCAGGATACATAAAAATGGAGATGGTGATGCCTATTTCCAGCTGATTGAAGTCGGATTTATTAACCACATGCTCATGCTCAAACTACCAAAGACATTCCATAAGAATCAGATCAAAAAATCAAGGAAAAGCTCAAGAATTAAAGAACAAAGACTTCGCAAAACTTCTGATATATAAGATCTTCCTTCCAAGTATCAAGTATATTAAGGGAGATTGTAGCAAGCTTTCAAGATGATGCACAAGTATGAGCATGTGGTCAAGGACACAAGATCGCAAGGTGGGAAAGAATAATCAGACAAGCAAGGGAAAAGATTTAAGATATCGCGAAATAAAGACGAGTCGAAAGACAATACAAAGGGATCAAATCAAAGATTACAATGCATGAAGGAAACAAGCCTACAAGTTTGACAGAGACAAAGATAACAAGAGACTTAACGACTAACTATCTATTGATCTCACGATTGGGAGTGTCATAATGAACTCACTTCGGGGGAGATTGTTAGCCTCAAAATATTGAGTCGAACAATGGAAGTTCATTCATAATTATATTAGGTCTCGGTCACTAAATTAATATACGTTGTATTAGGCTAGACGGGTAAACGGGCTCTTATTTGTAATCTAATCGGTCACGTGTATCGGGCGAAAGCCCAAGTAAACCCGAGCCCGGCCCGTAGAATTACTAAAGGCATGCAAGCCTTTTAGTCTTCACTATAAATACCCCTCTCCAAGGAAGGAGAGGGTGTTGGTTCATTTGGCCCCCCCCCCCCTCTTTTAACTTGAACTCTGTTTTAAACATACTCTTACAAGTTAATTCAACCATTCTCTTTCATTTTCTCTCTCTTGTTTCTCTTTCTAAACTTCTCTCTAAATTTCTTCTATATTTTTCTTCTCTTTTCTTCTTGTATTCGAGCAACAAGTAATGAAGTGAAGTGATTAGGGTAACCGATAGTTTCCTATTTCTTTTGCTAAGCTCAGGTTACTGGACCACAACCTCTTCAGGGACCTCATCAAGGACCTCTAAAATACCAAGATCATCATTAGTTTCATTTATTAGGGACCTCTGACTTGGTTTAGGTATAGATGAGATTCTATTCTTATCAAAGATTGCATCCCTTAATTCAATTATTAAGTTATTTGAAACAAATTCATTAGGTTTAATAACATAGAACCTAAAAGCTTTGAAATGCTCAGCATATCCAACAAATATGCATTCAATGCCTCTTTCACCCAAGTTTTTAGCTTTGGATCAGGGAGTCTTACAACTGCCCTACAACCCTAAACCCTGAGACAGTTCAAATTTGGTTTCCTTTTGGTCCAGAGTCATAAGGGGTTATCATGTTCCTTTTTATTAGGAACTCCGTATTCAGTAATAGCAAGGTTGTATAACATAACTTTACCCCAAAACCTTAACTCAGCAGACCCAACAACCACAATCCCCCTCCCTAATCAAAAACTTAAAATTGGACAATATTGATGTTAAACATTTGTTTTAATACCCTGTTTTTCCTTTCAAATATATCATTTTGTTGTGGAGTATAAGGACATTTTGCAATGCGTTTAATGGAATTATACCATCTAGACTAAAAATACAAAGCTATATATGTATTCATCTTCCTTATCGCTGCCCCCCTGGATCTTATGATTAGGGTCATTGTTGCAAATCGCACACTTACAGTTAGTTTTAAATACTTTAATTTTAATCTGATGCTTCATCTTTAATAGGTAACAAATAATAAAATAACTAAACCTAGAAGCATCCATCATAAAATTCACAAATTATTTTCTTATTCCCTAAAGAGGGAGTAGCATGTAAATACACAAATCATTGTGGGATCATCTCCAACACTTTAGTTTCAATGTAATTACACCTTGAAATGGTTTTCTTAGTAATTTTGGTAAAGTCCCAAAGTCTACATTTTTTGGTTTGTACATATCAAAAACTGGTTTAAATACTCATCATTTGGACAATATCTATGCATTTTTTCTAAAGTAGACATGGCCTAGTCTAGCATGCCATATGATTGAATCATTCAGTTTAAAAGAGCTTAATTAACAATATCATAAACAATATTAAGCATGAACACTTGATTACACAAATAGCCAAAACCAATAAACATATCATGTTTAGACAAAACAAATTTATTAGATTCAATCACATGTTTATAACCACAATTATTCAAGGCACTACTAGAAACCAAATTCTTTCTGGTATTAGGAACATGTAAAACATCAAACAAAGAAACAAAATTTTCATAACTAAATTTTAAATCTAAACAACCACGTCCATGTACTAGGGCTTGATGTGTCATTGTGTGGTGTTTACTTTAATTTGAATAGTTCAGTTTTAATTTATACTTTTTGCCGAATTACCAAAATACAACACTTTCTTAACGGGCATTGTACCTGGTTTTTCCGAACTGTCGGACGGAGCTTGGGGTCTGGCGTATGAGGGTTCGTGGTCGTTCTGGGCTCGGTCCTGTGCTTCGGCTTGGCTTCCAAAAGCACGTGATTATTACGGTCCTGGTGGGTGCCTCGTGGCCGAGATAGTATAGGGTGGTAGATTCGTGGTAAGTAGGGTGTCAAACACTTGAAGCGAGGTTAAATCTCTTAATTTATTTATATTTTGTTTATCTAATCTAAGTCAAACCTATGCTAATCTTATGTTAGTTCTAATCCTAATTCTAATAGGTAAAAGGAGGTAAAAGGGGATTTCAGCCTGAGAGACTGGCACGGGTTTGGTTGGTGACTACAATCAATTCAAGACACTTTAACCCACGTAAGCAATTTAACAGATGATAAAAGAGCGGTCGAGCCTTATGATAGAAAACAATATTAGCCATCATTAATCCGATTAGAAGTTGGTTTGTTTATTCAGTGTAATGATTACTTATCTCGGAGACGTATATCATTCTTAGACTTAGGCGGGACTTCACCCTAAAACCTAGATACATTAATTCTGTCACAATTAAAGTATCTGCATAAAGCATCCTTATTTGCTGATTATAATCTATCTTAGAGATTAAAGCAATGGTGATCTTGTTAAACCCTAGCTCATAGAGACTTTACCCACTTACTGCTTAATGGCAATTTATACTCTAGTAGTCCACTTGTCTAACTATCCAATGGAATCAGAACATTATTTGTTGAATTATCTAGATTCACCTACTAGTCAACATGTTCAATAAACCAAAGGCAATTTCCGTTAACTAGTTAAGCCAGAAGCGTATCCTTAGCACGATTTTAGAAGGACAATATTTGTGATCCTATGATTCTAGATGTATAAATCACTATATGGAGAGCTATCCTGGCATCTAGATTACTTGGTCCGTATCACTAGATCCAGTTGAATGATAGGTCGCATACAAAAGCACGTAAACAAGTATAAATTGATAAACATAAACAAGCATACAACGATAAATTAAGCAATCGAGATATAAACAAAACCAAACATTCAGATCTTCATAATAATGGCTAATACCCAAAGGTATTAGCCTTCAAACATCATAATTAATACAAGAGTAATTGTTTTAGCCAAGGTAAACTAACCGAGTTAACGAATGATACCAAAAACTGAATGATTACAAAAGTATAAGAAATTACACGTTGTCTCCTATGGATTGGAATGCGTTGCAAGACCTCTTCTGCTCTTTTTCTCCTTTGAAAATTGACTTTTGTGGTTTAGGTATCGAGAATATGATTTAGCACACCTAAAACTCATTTTTGAGTTTTGTATTTATAGGGGAGTCAGTGTCGATACGGCGTATCCAATGTATTGGATACGGCGTATTGGGGTTTCTTGGAGTAGGGACCACGTTTGATATCTTCCAGAATATTCATATACTATATCTCCAATACAGCATATTGGTCTTCACTGGATACGGCGTATTGATCTTCTTTCCTTTGTGGTCATTGGTGAGTGCAGGCACGGATACGCCGTATCTTCCTTGATGGTTACGGCGTATTGGTTGTCAGAATAGTTAATCTTTAAAATATCTTTGTTTAAGCTCTAGAATGCGCGCCTTTTGCTAATATTCACCAAGTACTCCGTAATTACTGCAATTCTCAAATATAAATGATTAAGTAACAATTCTTTGTAATAATTATACAAAATGGGTTAAATACAATGGGAAAAAATGAGCATAAAAAAATAGACGTTATATTGAAGTCATAAAATTATCCCCCCACTTGAATCCTACTTGTCCTCAAGTAGCCTTTAGAAGTTTATAAAAAATTATCCCTAAGGATATTTTTCTATTAAAACATTTAATTTTGATCTATTACAAGTACACAACAAAACACCTCATGAAATAAGAAGATGAAAACACTCAAATCACTCAACTATCTATGTGGTAAAATGAATAATTCGCTCAATTTGCTCGGCTCGTGACGATATTACTTCAAAACTGGCAAGGAAACACCATCACCTCCACTAAAGCTAAAGCTAAGGAGTAACAAGTTTATAAAGGTAAAATGGGTTTTTATGATAAGGCTTAGGGTTGATCATTCTACAATCTTTCACCAGAAGTACCACTCCAACAAGGCAGCTGAAGCACACATACATGGCCGTAACGACAGAATAGACATGTGTGTTCGATCACATCCTCATTCAAATTTAACCAACGGTTAGGATGAAGAATGATATAGGGTAGGGACCTTCTAACTTTCACCAAAAGTCGTAAACCAACGAGGCAGCTGAGACATGCATACATGGCCGTAATGACGGAATAGACATGCACGCTCGTACACATCCTCATTCGCGTAAAACCAGCGGCTAGTCATTAGGAAAGAGAAGTAAATTGTTGTTAAATAAAAATTACAAAACAAATAGATTAAGTCTAAAATACAAGTTGCTAGACACTTTTTCCCGACCGTTACCATGATAAAGACACAACTATTTACAACGTCTTGATCATAGATCAAAAACAACAACCTAAGTTGGCGTTCCCGTAACGGTCAACTTCCCAATCATCCCATACTTTACATACTCTACAAGGCAAGTGGCGATATCTTCCACTTTATACAATACTCTACATCGTCGATTTGTATCAACGAATAATCGATCCTTCGTGTAATTCCTTCGGTAGTTGCGAAACAATTATCTTCAAACTTTCCTTCTCTTTTTTTTGCGATTTTTCTAATTTCTTTTTTTCAAACATCTAACTATATACGAAACTCAAAGTAGTTTCACCATATTCACGATCATAATAATTCCGTATAATTCCTTCGATAATTCTTCATTCTTTGGACGTATCATTAATTGCGATGGTAGTAAAAATACATGAGTTTTGACTATAGTATACGTTCCCATTTGCTATGTGTAAATTCTTCCAACCGTACCAAAGATAGAAAATTTTGACACAAGACTCGGGAAATAAAAACTTTACACTTTAAGCAACTAGCAGCTGTAAAATAAACTTAATCTAACAGGGTATGCTAAGGCGGGGACATCATTTATATCACTATTTATTTTTAGTCTTGTACGTGTTTGCTTGTAATTTTAATCGTTAAGTTAAATCGCGTAAACTAAAAACTTTCATTCAACGTAAACGGGCATCAAACAATTAAATGTTTATGTCAAGAAAGTGTTAGATAATTATTTAGAGGATAATTAATAACTTTG
>BQNB010115441.1:0-21559 GCA_026074375.1 Tanacetum coccineum
TCCTCTATATAGATGCCATTGTGTTGTGATGATATCCATTCTCGTTACGCCTCGTGTTTCCACCTTGGTGGGGTGTGACAGTCAAAAACGGTCAAAATTTGGCTGAAATCAGTGGAAATTTGTCAAAAACGGTTAAAATCGGTCAAAAACGGATGAAATCGGTCGAAACGGTCAAAAACGATCAAAATCGGTCGAAATAGTTCAAAATCGGTAGAAATCGGTCAAAAACGGCCAAAATTGGTCAAAAACGTATAAAACATCACAAACGAATGAAAAATGCTATACCCAACAAGACACATCTATAAATATTAAGGGAGACCCAACTAGACCCAACCCTTAAAAATATTTACCCAACTAGATCCAAACCCATATAGACCTAAACCCATCTAGACCCAAACCCATCTAGACCAAAACCCATCTAGACCCATCCTCCTAAAAGACCCATCTAGACCTAAACCCATCTAGAACCAAACCCGTCTAAGACCCATGACCCAACCCAACCCAACTATTTTGCCACCCCTAAAAGAAAAGGGTGAAAGACTCTGAATGGTTTAAAGAAAAGATGCTACTTGCTCAAGCACAAGAAGCAGGAGTTGTATTGAATGATGAAAAACAGGATTTCTTACCTGGCAGTTTGAAAGAAACTGATGACTGTGAGGATCTCCATTTACAAGCTATAGCACACTTCAAGGTAGACCACATTAATGCATATGATTTAGACTGTGATGACAAAGCTACAACAAATGCGATCTTCATGACAAATTTGTTTCATGTTGGTTCTATCAATGATGACACGGTTGAACCACGTTATGATTGACATACTCTCTGAGGTAACTCATTACAACACTTATCATGAATCTGATATACAAGAGCTGGAATATATTGAAAACATAGTTTCCAATAATAAGGCATATGATGAACTTACGAGTAACAACAATGTTATCTCCTATGCTGATTATATGGTTACTATTGGCAACGATGAAGATAACTATGTTTTTCCTCCTGTTCAAAATAATGATAGGATATTTTCTGTAATTGAACAAATGAAAACTCAAGTAGAAAAATGTAACATGGTAAATCAAGAGACACAAATTGTTAATGAATCATTTTCCATAGTTTTGACTGTTACTGATGGTATCCTTTCTACACACTCGCGTTTCCCTAGACGTCTATGCCAATTTAATATCTTATTGCTAGTTTTCTAAAGCCTAGCGCACACATCCATCACAAGAAGCAACATTAAAAGGATCTATAAACTAAGTTTCATGCAATCATAATTAAATACTAAAGGGATCTAGCCTAGCATGATAAAAGGAAGTGAAGAACAATAATTAATCATGCAACACATAGACATATTGAATGATAAAAGATAGGAGATCTCACTTGATTAAAACATGTAATTAAGACTGTTACAAAGGGGGTTTGACACCCTAAAAACGTCCTAAAGAGCAGCTATAATCGTATTCTAATATTATGGTTCGGTTCCCAAAAGTTACACACTTAAAAATCCCAAAAGGAGTTTGTATATATAGGAAATAGGCCGCGACGACGTCGTAGTTCTCTGACACCGTCGCTCCGCTGAATCTTCTAGGGTTTCTTTTGAGGCGGTTACGTACTAACGCCGTCTTGGAAATCCTAACGCCGTCTCTTTTATGATATGACGTCGTCGCTAGGAATCGTGACGCCGTCTCGGGGCACTGTACGAAATTCTTCAAGAGACTTTGGTGTAGAGTCGTAGTCTTGTCCGTTTCTTCTCCAATTGAGCCCAAGTCACGTGTATTTCCTCCAAAAGCCATCCAAATGCTAAAAACACAAAAAGAAACGATTTAGCATATAATCTGGGCATATTTGCATGATTTAGGGGGTTTTTTGACCCTAAAAAGTGTATAAAATGACACCTCATCAAATACCCCTACACTTAAGATTTGCTTGTCCTCAAGCAAATGGGCTTATCTACCTAGACAATAGCAATATTGGGGGCATTTAACCTAATTTTCAAAGATAGTTTACGACACAACCTTCTAGACCTTGTAAATAAAAGCACGAAAGTTATATACTAGCACCTCACATAAGTGTTTGGATTCTCTCTTTCTCTCGAGTGTATAATAAATTTAAATAACACTCATTACCTGTCGTAGCATATCAATTACCATATGCTTTGTAAATGATCAAACATCCACCGCTAGACGTAAGTACTAAAAATTACTATCAAAGAGGTCTTTAAGGGTTGTGGGGTGTAGGTGTAAAATAACAATAATGGAAATGAAAATGAATGCGATATATTTGGGGGTGGTTTTTTGGGTGAGTTTGGGGTGAAGTGGTGAGTTAATTATTTATAAGAATACATGCTGATTGGGTTGCTAAGCCACAGACTCGGACAAAGATATACAATACTCTACAAAACTCTACATCAAACTTTTTTCTTCTTCTTTTCTATTTTTCTGATAAAAGATAATACATCACTTGGGGTTTATAAACATACCCGTACACTTGATGTTGATCCCACTTCAATGGATCTTGAATTCCTTAGCTTGTGTAAGGTTTAGTTATGCTAGATAAATCTAACACAACTTATCAAGTTAAATCTACCACAACTTAGTTACGAAACTTTATTATTTGATAATAAAAAGATTATACGAAATATCTACTCTTTAATATACACACAAAATTCTTCAATGAAATGAGTAACATAGAAACAATAAAATTCAACAACAAAAGGCTCTAATATAATTATTACAAAAAATCTGACTACTCTTCTAGTAATAGGTTACAAAACCTGAAGCTGATACGATATACAGAAAACAAAAGATTCTAGCTATCTAACTCTATGCCCTAGGACCTACCTTATAAACACCAAGACATTCCCTCGATGTGCTTAGCCAATATAATCCTAAAACTTTGAATAATTCCTCAAAGATCTATTCTACAAAAAACAAAAACTTTATCAACTAAGTAATCTTGATCTTTAAGAAATCTTTATAACTTTATCTAATGAAGTCTATTGATCTCTCCATTTTATTTTCTGTCAACGATAAACACTCTTCCAGCCTGAAATCCATTTACATTTGGAACATTATCATAGCATCAACATTAACCATTCAACACCAACCAATAGTAACTTTATACCACAACTTAATTGTAACAAGCAAGAATTAACTTCTTAGAAAGTTTTCTTCAATCTTCTCAACAAGCAAGTACTAAGTTACACTAGATAGTAACATACACCTAGCAGTTAGTTAACTTATACTAGCATACTAATCTACACTAGCAGGAGTAACTTACACTAGTTAGTACATAACTACTTTCATATTTTTCATTAAGATTACTAACAACACTATTTATGCTTAGCACATAACAAAAACCTTAGCAGCAGTATCTCTAAGATCATCAAGAATCTTTTTAAACCCAACAATCCTCCCACTAACTTGATAATTTATCTTCAAAATCAGGGGGTGGGGGGGGGGGGGGGTACAAGGTTCTTTATAAATGCTTTCATTAATCACAAGGAGGATGCTTCCAAAACACTTCATGATTATTTGAGTTGTTTTGTGGTGAGTTTTAAGAAGTTTGGATACACGTTTCATTCCAATGATCAGCTTGCACGCTTCTATTCAACACTCTCTGTTGTTTAGGAATACGAAAATCTCCTAGAAATATCGTACTCTATAGATAAACGGTCGTTAGCCATCCGTTTAGTTATTTTTGGAACCTTTAATAGGCTAAGTTAGGAAAAGCCCAAGGAAACCCATGTAAAGACAATCCATGGCCGGCCCCATTAGGGATTTTTACAACCTCTCCATGGCCTTGGAGAGGTGGGTTGGTTGTTCATTTTCACACACTTATGCATTGCATTTTCTATGTTACTTTCTCTCTCTAAGTGTTTATCCAACACACTCTCTTACTTCTAGAATCACCTATTCCTTTCCCTCATCATCCAAAGTTTTTTTTTAGATGTTATTAGAATTAGTCCTATAAATGGTATCAAGAGCCATGGAGTGGTTGCTTAGATTTGTGTCTACCTTAGTTGTTTTTTTTGTTTTCCGTTGTGTTTTACTTCAAAAAAGGCCTCATCTTTAGATTTTTTCTTATTTTCTAAGCTTAAATTCCACACTAAAAGATCATCTACATAGGTAGCTTTGATCTAGTATCCTTGGATATAGGTGTGTGTGCTTAGATTCATACAAAAATCTCTTATTTTGTGTCATTTTGGGTTTGTTAGCTTTATAAAGGTCAAAATCTTGATTTTAATTTTTTCGGCTTAAAAACCTTAAAGTTTTCATTTTTCATGTTCCTATAGGCTTAGTAACTCTTTTAGTACAAATTTTTTTGGAAAACAATCGTCAAAAACGTGTCTTTTTGAGTTTTGAAAAAGTAGGTTTCGTGAGTACCGATCTAGTATTTTTCAGTGAGAACCTGTAACACCCCCAAATCTGGGTAGCAGCGGAATGTTAATCATCCGACGAGGCGGTTACTTCATAGATCAATAGCACAAGATCTGAGAACGACCTCTAAAATGTGTCGTTTTAAAAAGATACATTGGATTAACAAAATACTTGTTCATTACATAAGCTCATGGCTTCAAATTGTTTGAACAATATACTAAAGATTTTCCGTATATAACTAATGTTCCCAAAATGTAATACTCAACCAAATCTTAGTAATTGACTCTCCCAAAGATACCCCCAATGTATACATGACACCTCATGCCGTATTGAACCAGAGAAAAAAACATTTTTTAAAACTCAACATAAATTAGGTGACTTCATGAGCTTTATGTAAATCAATAGAAGACCGCAAGATTTCCAAGTGTATCGATTAAGCACACAGATAAAACATCATAAAAAAGTAATTACGTTATTCCCCCTAAAGCTCATGACACTAAAGCTCGACATGTATGAATGCAATAAATTGGCCATAATGCCCAGTGTTCTAACCCTCATGTATGAATGCAATAATAGTCTCGACATGATACAAACTTCGATGTTCTAAACCCACAACATCAAAAATCTTAATGTTAATCGACGTTTTTGTGTCTGGCAACCCGGCACAGTGACGCTACTCCCCCAAAACGAGGATGTTCAATCCTAAAAATAGTCTACTTATAACATATCGCGCTCATAATCTAGTAAATTGACAGTTTATGATAAGGCTCATTGGGTTATTCGCTACTAGCAAATACGAATCATACGTATAAAATGTACACTTGCTCCATTTGTACAAACAAAGCATGTCACGACCCCAAAAGATGTAAAATCAGTTTAAATAATTGTAAAACATGGGCTATGAAACCATCACCTAAGTAGGTATACCTATTGAATGATAAATACATCCATGTGCTTTCTTGATCTCATGGCAGTCGTTGGATTGTTCTTGAAAGGAGTGGGATTGCCAACATGGCAAGGTAACATTTTGTAACACCCTCAAATCTGAGTACGCAACGGATTGTTGAATATCCGAGGGCGTTACATTTATGGATCAATAGCACAAGATTCTGAGAACGACTACTAAACGTGTCATTTGAAAAGATACATTGGATTAACAAAATACTTGTTTGTTACATAAGCCCATGGCTTCAAATTGTTCAAAATTGTAAATAAAGATTCCGGTTTATAACAATTGTCCCCATAATGTAATAAAACCGCAAATCTTAAGTGTTGACTCTTCAATTATTGACTTCCAATGTATCACTGCACCTCGTGCCTTATTGACCTGAGAAAAACATGCTTAAAACGTCAACATAAAGTTGGTGAATTCATAGGTTTATGTAAATCGATTAAAGGACCGCAAGATTTCTAAGTGTATGATTAAGCAACGGATGCAAACATCATAAAAAGTTTCAAAATTGACAGAAACAGCCCCTAGACTTTATAAAAACAGTTTTTGGGGTTTTCTACCCTAAGTTCCCATTTTTGACACTTTTAGTCCCTTAACTTACAAAAATTACATTTTAAGCCCAATTAAGTTCTAACAAGTGGCAATAAGTTTTATTAAGTTCCAATAAGCCATATAAGCTGTGGCAGCTTATAAATAAGCTTGGATGAGCTTATTTAGGCTTATTGGACCTTATTGGGCCCGTTAAGGTCCAATAAGAAATTTAAATGTACAATTTAGTTTTCAAGGGTACATAAGCCCTCATTATGCTTATTTAAGCTTATTTAAAAATGTTGTCTGAAAAATAAGGTCGGGTGAGCTTATTTGAGCTTATTGGGCTCATTAGCCCAACAACTCTAAACCAAAAGTTTTCAAAAGATTTACAAGGGCTTTATAATGTGATCCAACTTGTTTTCTAGTCTATTTAAGCATTTATGGGTCTGTTTAAGCTGTTCTTAGCTTATGGCTTATTCTATAAGCCAATAAGCTCTCGGTAATGGGTTTTTAGGTCCATTGTAAACCCGTTAAGGGTTTTACATGTTAGGCTTGCTCAAATTAAGGTCCATTAGTTTTGTTAGGTTTATAACAAGCTTAATAAGTTGTATAAGCTCACAAATAAGCTGTCCAAGCTTATTTTTAGTTTATGACTTCGTGTTTGGCCACGATAGTAGGCTGCCATGCCCATTAAGGGTCCGGTTGCGTTTTTAAAGTACATTAGGGTCCATGTAAGCCCAATAGGCCCATTAAGGGTCTAACGAACTCATTCTTAGTCGGTTAAGTTTTCTTTTCATGTATGCCTTACTATCCACGAGTCCAATAAGTTATTAGCCCCTTAATAAGCTCGAATGAGCTTAATAATAAGCTGTGGGCCCTATTACTTCCGTTAACGGACCGTTGTGCTTGACGAGGCCCATTAGTGGTCCATTTTGATTAGTAGCAATATGAGAGTTTTGTTAATAGCCCTAACAACGAAAAATAAGTTCGTTTAGCTTATATAAGGGTCGTGCCCATCACATGAATGCGTTTAAACGATAAGTATACTTCTTCCCAAGCCACAATATCGTGTTTACGTAAAATGTTTACGTATAAGTTTCGTAAAATTCATGTGTAAGAGTTTGTGTTCACGTCGGTGTCTACCCTTGCATTTAAACGAAAACGTTTAGCTTTTTCTTGTCATTAAATCTTATCTTACATGTTTCTTTGTATTCTAGCATCACACAAGATCAATTATATGTATATATATGTACGTATGCCGCATAAATGGACAAAATCGAGCACGAGATTGGAAGAGTGCAAGAAATTAAAGCCCAAGGCATATTTAATTTTATTGGGCCGAGTCAGCCCATTATCATTTGAAGTATATAAACCTAAGCCTTTTATTAATCCTAAATTCCAAACCCTTTATCTATTAATCCTGGCCCAAGAAAAAACCAAGTCAAAGCCTAAGTCCACCAAACACCCGGGTCAAAGGTCAAAGTATAAACACCCAGGTCAAATATACTATTCACCTTCTCCCTCTTTCCCCCTATTTTTACATACCATCGTTTACACAGGGTAAATTCTCTCTACTCTCACACGCTCAAAGTGCTTCTAGAAGACCATTTCTGACACCTTTGACACTACCCCAAGCCACATTGGCAATCCCTCAATCTCCTATTGGTTGTTGATGCGTGGCTATATGATCAAGGGCTCAGATTGGATTGGTATGATCTAAGGGCTTAGAGTGAAGGATTGGAGATGCTCCTAGAGGTTCTGGATCCTTCCCCTCCTCACTATAAATAGAGGAGAAAGCTCACATAAGAAATCATCTAGCTTAGTATAGTTTTAGTAGCTTATTAAGTAGTTTTATTGTAATTTTAGCTTAATTGTCATTTTTAATTATGTAATTTTGCTTCAAAAAGTTGTAATCTCTTTGAATACTAATAAAATTTAGTTTTAGTTAATTGTGCTTCTTAAATTCTATTTTTACTATGATGCAAATATGGTTAAAAATGTTTAAAAGATTAAGCTAATAAGCTCAAAATAAGCTCATTACTATTTAAGCTATCACTTATTAAGTTAAGCTTGTTTTAAGCTTAACAGAATAAGCTTTTCACTCAAACAGTCATAAAAGGGTATAATAAGCTTTTGGATGATAAGCCAGATTTAGAAGGGCTTATTGGACTTTACCAGCTTGTTTTTAACAAGCTGGAGCTTGTAGATCTAAGCTTGTTAAAGCTATTTAGATCCCTGTTTAGCTGGGATCAAGGTACATGTTCTCTTTTATTCATTTTGGCTTATTTTCTATTTAAGCTTAGTAAACTGCTTATTGTGCTTAAATCTTATGCTTAATGGTGCTTATTCTATCTAATGATTGCTTAATGTGTTAAGTTTATAGTTTAGATTAGCTAAAGTTGAGTTTAAATAAAATCTGTTAGGTTTTAGTCTTAATAGCCTTTTTAGTTTAGCTTATGGATAAGTGCTTATTTACCTTAGGTTATTGCTTATTTGTTATTAATTAGCTTGGTTCTTAATCTGTTTTAGCAAATCAAGGCTTATCATAATCTGTTTTTGGCTTTTAATTAGTTTTTGAGTTTTAAAGGAGTGTTTGGGTTAAGTTTCTTAAATGGGTCAAATAAGGTATAATATGTCTTTGGTTTCAAAAATCAGTTTTCCTTAGCTTTTATTGAGTCTTAATAATAGTTTTTATATTTTAAATTCAATTTTGTTAAAGTTTTAAGGTTTGTTAATCAAATACTCAAGTCTGCTAGATTGAATTTTCCTAAAACTGCTTATTTGGTGAAGCTTCTTTAAATTCAACTTTAAATGATGAATTTGTACTTAAATTGAGATTCAAACGCATCTTTCAAATCTGTTTTGAGTCTAGGATTTGTCATTTAAATGTCTTGGTTAAAAACAGTCAAGTATGGTAAAGGGCTTAATGTGCAGATCTTTAAAGATCATATCATAGTCTAAATAAAGTTAACTTTTGTTGTATTGAGCTTATTGAGTTATAAGCTCAAGCTGTTTTAAGTTTTTAAGTTTGGTAAAGTAGATTTTGAGTCTTATTTTTAAGCTTAAGAAGTTTCATTTTCCTTCAAAAAGCCAAAAATAAAGTAGTGGTCTGCCATCTTTCAAGTTACTTTTCTAGTTTATTTCTGCATTTAGTTTACTCATTTTTAGCTTTATTGAGTTAATTAAGTCAAGTCCTAATTCTGTTTTCAACTTTGTAGCTTATTTCTTTGGCTTATTTGTTCTTAGGATAGCTTAAAAAGTAGTGATTAAGCCTTTTAGTCTGTTTTGGAGTCCAATTGTCTAAATGGTTTGGGGTGCTATCTAGCTTATCTCATTTGCTTATTTTTAGTTCTAAGTTCTTATTGAGTCTAGGTCTAAACCTGTTTTCATGTTTTAGCTTTTTTTAATTACTTATTAGTCTTATATGTTAGCTTAAAAAATGGTCAAAATCCTTTTTAGTTAGTTTTAGAGTAAACTGTCTAATTGGTTTTAGTTGCTTCTTAGCTTATTTTGTTCGCTTATTTTTAGTCCTTATTGCTTATTAGGTTTAGCTATAAGTGTGTTTTAGCTTATTTGCTTTTCTTTTAGCTTATTGAATCCAAAAAGCCCTATCAGTTTAGCTTATTTTTTAAGAGTTGAGAAAACCAAGAGGTTGCCTTTTTGTTGCTTTTTCTTAGCTTATTATTAAGTTTTAGTATTAAGTCCATTTATTAAAGTTACTAGTTTAAGCTGGTTCTTTTGCTTTTTCAAAAGAAAAATAAAAAAAAATTCAAAAAGGAAGCCACAGGACTCGAACCTGTGACCTCCCTCACACAACACCAAAGCTTTAACCATTGCGCCATTGGGACTTTTCTGTTAGACACCTACAACATTTAATTAATATACACAGATTGGTTTTTTGCTTATTCAGCTTATTTGATTCTTTAGCAGCTTATAGGTTTAGCTTTTAGGAGTTATTTTTCTTTATAAATCTTAGGAATAGTATCTAGTATTTTTAGGAATTTTCACAAAAATTTAAGATTAAGTTTAGTATTTTTAATTTCATTTTTAGTATTATTTAGTTTAAAAAATAGTTTTAATTAGATTAAAAAATCAAAAAAAAATTCTGTCTTTTAAAAATTATTTTAAGTCATTTAGTCTAAGAAATTTGTATTTTGAGTTTTTAGAATTTTAATTTGTCATTTTAGTTAATTAAGTTAGTTTATTTTGTTTTAATTAGTTTTTAATTATTTTTAAATGTCGTTAGGTTTTTAAATTCTAGTTAAGCGTGCCTTTATTTGCTTTCTCCTTTGCGTTATTAGATTTAGAAACCAAATCCAAAATATTGATTATTCAAGCACACGATCACGAACCAAAACAAGATTTTCAAATTCGCACTTCGTCGGGATACGACATCCGGGAGATAAAATATTGTTTGTTCTCAAGCAATTTTTATATCGAACGGGATACTCTCTATACTATTACTAATTTGAGATATTTATAATATATAATATATTTTATATAGACTATTTTGATCGAACCAAGTTTTTGGCGCCGCTGCCGGGAAAGTTATGAGACGAATTTCGAGTTGTAGTTTGAAGATTAGTGCATTGAAGATCCTTCCCCGTGAAGTTATCGTTTATTAATTTTCTTTTATTAAAACCATAAAAATACAAAAATATTTTGTTTTCAATATTATTTTATTATTAAAAGTATAAACTACAAAAAAAATTGAAAAACAACAAAAATAACCGTTGTGTCACTCGTGAAAACGGCTCACCTTTAGATAAACAAACTATAAGAGAGGTTTAAGGAGGGTTGATCCTACGAACTTCGACCCGAAAGGAGAAGGTTTTTAAAACGCTTCGCGCTTACCCGCTCCTCCGCTTCTTTGTGCGTTTTCTAGAGAGCTACCGTACACTTATTCGATTATCGGTTACAAAAATATTTTTGTTTTATCTTATTTTTCTTATTTTGTTTTTAGTGCATGGAGGCAAAAAAAAAAAACTCGCCTATTACTTATCTTCTATCCTATTTTCTCCGCTTCGAGGCCCCGAGAGTCTTATTCGACGAAGGAATTTAGGTGAACCGTCATCTCTTTTCGACTTTGAAGAGTTATAAGCATTCCTCATAATAATCAGGGACCGCCTACGGCGGGACCGCCTCCTCCTAATAATAACGGTCCACCTCCGGTGGTGAGGCCTAATGGGCCAGCTCCCCGATCGATGGAGGAGTTGTGCCAACCGTCTATAAATGGACAGGGCGGACCAATTGCCCCGATTCCAATCCAAGCTACGGATTTTAGACTTCGTCATCACATGATTCAACAAGTTCAAAATACTTGCCAATTTCACAGATTACCGGGCGACGATGCCAATAGACATATTGACAAATTTTTGGAAGTTACTTAACATATAAAGCAAAATGGGGTCTTCGATGACGCCCTACGTTTATCTCTTTTCCCATATTCCTTGACGCATCATGCTACGCATGGTATGATCGCCTTCCAAGAAATTCCATCCACTCTTTCGACGAAATGATGAGGAAATTTCTCTCGAAATATTTTCCTCCTTCGATGGTGACTAAATTAAGGAATGAGATCACGAAATTTCGACAAGAACCGCACGAATCATTATTCGAGGCATGGGAGCGTTACAAATTGTACATTGATCGGTGTCCTAACCATAATATGCTTTTAGTTACACAAATTGATACGTTCTATAATGGTTTGACATTAAGGCATCGGGACACCATCAATGCTGCAGCGGGAGGAACTTTTATGCAAAAGACACCGGAAGAATGTTACGAATTGATCGAGAACATGACCGCTCACATGTTAAAAATATAATAAGTTCCTGCGGAAACTTGCAGGGGCAATTGAGTCATTTTCCTTCGAGTTTCAGGTCTCGGCCAAAGCTAAAAAGTTGTCCAGAACGTCGTTTTGCATAAAAGTATTTTAGAGTCCGATTCATGAAAATGTGAGAGAGAGAGAGAGAGAGAGAGAGAGAGAGAGAGAGAGAGAGAGTAAGAAGTTTTCTTAAAATAAGAAGGATAAGAAGTAACTATAACCGCATATCTGAGATGCACCGACTTAAATTAGATGCATCTCTATAATCTTAGATGCATTATAACTCATCTCTATAATCTTAGATGCATTATAACGCATCATAATGTGTTTTCTAGCTTTTAATTAGATGCATATACGTATATTAGATGCATTTCATTTTTTTCTCTTGTTTTTTGTTCCTCTACATGTACCAAAATCATGAAAATCAATTTGCACCATCTACGCATCGAATTAACGTTCAAAACTTAAAATGGTGCATCTAAATGAATAAAAATGCATCTAATGCAAGTCGTTGCATCTTAAATGTGTGGTTTTAGTCACTTCTCACCACTCCTTATTTTAATTTACTTCTCACTGGATCCCTACTATATATATATATATATATAAGAGGAAGAGTGAAGTCACATGTTGCAGTAGTTTAGGTGTTAAGCATTTGGTGGAATAGTACATATTACATTTAATGCTTCAATGTGTAGCTTCACTTTCCAATGTACTTTAGCAACCACTTTTGTACATGTTTGACTTTAAAGAAAAGTGCTTTTGCTTTTCCTTTATCAGGGGATTGAAGTTTCAACTCATATATCATATTTATTTTTTTAGTGATAAAATATTAAGGGTTCGTCTTTACCCAAAAAACAATATTGAGGGTTCGTTTGTTTGTAGATAGGTTTTGGATTTGAATTTGGATATGGATTTAGATTTGGAGTTGGGTTAGAATTTGAATTTCATATAAATATAAAATTAATTATTTTAAAATATAATATATAATTTTGGTATTTGAAAAAAGTTATATTTTATTACAGTGTGAGAAGAGATAGAGTAAGATGAGACCCATTTATAACATAAAACCAAACAACTCATTCGGATTCAAAAAAGGTGGGGCCAGTGGGAATCATGCCTAATTTCTAAATACATATAATAAACCAAACATGGTTTTTTGTCTCCCTGTTAGGAATACGAAAATCCTAGGAAAGTATCGGTCACTCCATAGATATCATTAGATAGCTAGTTTAGTTATTTTTGGAAACTTACTAGGCTAGTTAGCCCAAGGCCCATGGAAAGCCCATGTAAGCCATGTCCATAGCCGGCCATAGGAAGTATAAATACCCTTTCCATGTTATGGAAAGGGTGTTGGTTGTTCATTTTGTTTCATACACTTAATACATTTTCTCTTATGTTTACTTTCTCTCTCTAAAGTGTTCATCCAACCACTCTCTCACTAAACTCACCTCTATTTCCCTCTTCATGTATGTTATTAGATAGTCTTCAATTGGTATCAAGAGCCATGGAGTGGTGTGTTTAGTTTTTGTGTCTTACATTTGATTTGTGTTGTTTTCTTGCAAGCCGTGCGTCCTTTTTCTTATTTTTCTTTGTTTTCGAAGCTCTTCTATACGCTAAAAGATCATTTACATAGGTAAAGTTGATCTAATATCCTTGGATATAGGTGTATGTGCTTTGATTCAAGAAAACATCATTTTTGTTTATCTTTTTGTGTTCGAAACCTTTATAAAGACCAAAATCTTGATTTTAAATTTTTCGGCTTAAAAACCTTAAAGTTTTCATTTTTCTTGTTCCTATAGGGTTTGTACAAGGATTTTTTGCAAAACAATTATGATTTTAAAATTTTGGGTTTCGAGTTAGTTGCAACCGATCTACTAAGGACTAGTTGGAACCGATCTACTGTTGTGTAGTTTCAACCGATCTACTATTTTTTAGTATCAACCGATCTACTGCTGTTTTAGTAGAAACCGATCTACTGGAACCGATCTACTGTTTAGTAGAAACCGATCTACTGGAACCGAATTATTATCTTAGCATAAACCGATCTACTAGAAACCGATCTATTCATTTCTTAGTAGAAACCGATCTATTGTTTTTTTAGTGGAAACTGATCTATCAAATTTCAGTGAAGACAGATCTACTTAAATTATAGTGGAAACCGATCTACTTAAATTATAATGGAAACCTAACTACTAACTCTTAGGTGAAACCGATCTACTCAATTTTCAAGATTATACGGTTTATTTCTTTGACTTGTAAAATCCCGTGAAATATTAACTTGTTTTCCCGATTTTGTCAAGAATTGTAAAATCCCGTGTAGTTTTATGAATTAAAACGCTAAAAAGACAACTTAATTAAACACAATTTCTTTCTACCACCGTTCGATCAAACAAGTAATCTTTTAACATTCAAAATTCTCAATGACGACTCTTGCTGACAAAGCGATTCTTTCGGGTGCTGACAATCGTCCACCTATGTTGGAAAAGGATATGTACGATTCTTGAAAAAGCAGAATGGAGCTATACATGATGAATAGACAACATGGACGAATGATCCTTGAATCCATTAAAAATGGTCCACTCATCTGGCCTGCAATTGAGGAAAATGGTGTGACTAGGCCAAGAAAATACTCTGAATTGACTCCTGCAGATGCAATTCAAGCTGATTATGATGTCAAAGCAACAAATTTCATTCTCCAAGGATTACCATCAAAGGTCTATGCACTTGTTAGCAATCATCGAATCGGCAAGGAACTTTGGGAAAGAATTCAACTTCTCATGCAAGGAACTTCATTGACAAAACAAGAAAAAGAGTGTAAACTTTATGATGAATTCGATAAGTTTACTTATAAGAAGGGAGAAACACTACGTGATTTTTACTTAAGGTTTTCACTGCTATTCAATGACATGAACATCTACAATGTAAAACTAGAACAATTTCAAGTGAACACCAAGTTTTTGAATACTCTTCCTCCCAAGTGGAGCAAATTTGTGATTGATGTCAAACTGGTTTGGGATTTGCACACAACTAACATTGATCAGCTTCATGCTTACTTGGGACAACATGAATTTCATGCAAATGAAGTTCGTTTAATGCATGAACGCAACTCAGATCCGCTTGCTTTGGTTGCAACCCATCCGATGACCCAGTCTCCTTATCAAACTCATCAGAACTCATACCAAAACTCTTAATTTTAACCACAAGTTTCACTATATGGATCACCTTATCAGCCTCAACAATACTCAAACAATCAATCATCAACACCTCTTTCAATCACTTATCCCTCTAATGATTATCAATCATCAGTTCACCACAACGTTTATTCTCCACCATCATCCATCCCTCAATTGGAATATGATCCCACAGTTAACCAACAACAACAACAACCTGAATTTCCCCAACTAGACTCAAGTCTAACTATTCTGGCGTTCAAGAAAGGTGACAATCCTATTGATGCCATCAACCATATGATGTCATTCCTATCAGCTGTCGCCACATCTCGTTATCCTACTACAAACAACCAGATGAGGAATTCGTCAAACCCTAGGCAACAAGCTACCATTAATGATGAAAGAGTGACTTTACAACTAGTTCAGGGGAGACACATTTCTTTTGCTACGGGTACGAGTAAGACCTACACTCCAGGAGCAAGTGGAAGCAATTCTGGGAAACAAAGGACTGTTATTTGTTACAACTGCAAAGAGGAAGGATACATGTCCAAACAGTGCACCAAACCTAAAAGGAAATGAGATGATTCTTAGTTTAAGGATAAAGTGTTGTTGGTACAAGCTCAAGCAAATGGTCAAATTTTACATGAGGAAGAACTAGCATTTTTGGCAGATCCAGGAATTACAGAAGGTCAAGACACACACACACACACTGTCATTACTCATAATGATGCTTATCAAGCTAATGATACTGATTGTGATGAACTCAACACTGCCAAAGTTGCTCTCATGACAAATTTATCTCATTATGGTTCAGATGCTCTCGCTGAGGTACACAATCCTGATAATATGGATAACAATATGATTAATCAAGGTGTGCAGGTGATGTCGTCTTCTGAACAGTCGAGTGTTGTGAATCATTTAGAGACTGAAATAATCAGTGATAGCAATATCATTTCTTATTCTCAGTATGTGATAGAATCACAACAGGCTGCTGTTCAAAATTCTAACTCATCTGCACAACAAGATGCACTGATATTATCTGTGATTGAACAACTGAAAACCCAAGTAACTAATTGCACCAAGATTAATCTGGACAATAAAAGTGTCAATGATACTTTAACTGCTGAGCTTGAAAGATATAAAGAACAAGTTAAAGTTTTGAAAGAAGGACAAAATGTTGATTTAAAAAGTAAAGATAATGTTTCAGATTCATGTGAACAGTCTGTCGAGATTGATCATCTTAAACAAACTCTTTCTGAACAATTAAAAGAAAAGGAATCTTTAATGCAAACAGTTACTCTTCTCAAAAATGATTTCAAGAAAGAAGAATATAGAAACATTGATAAAGAAATTACTTTAGCAAAGAAGATTAAACAGCTAGATAATATTGTTTATAAAAGAGATCAATCAGCACAAACTGTTCATATGTTGACAAAACCATAGTTTTTCTATGATCATACCACTAAACAAGCTCTAGGTTTTCAAAATCCTTTCTATCTGAAGAAAGCTCAGCAGTTGGAACCAAAGCTTTATGATGGTAATGTCATTAAGAACACTAGTGCTATTGTGATTCCTGACTCCGAAGAGACCCTAATGCTTGCTGAAGAGAGTCGTTCAAAAATGCTTTTAAAACAACAGGATCCAATGGTTTTAGAAAAGAAAGTTAATACCACACCAGTTGATTATGTTGTTCTCAACCAACTTTCTCAAGATTTTGAAAAACGATTTGTTCCACAAACTGAATTATCTGCTGAACAAGCCTTTTGGTCTCAGAATTCTATGAATTCTTCAGATCCTAGTCCTTCTTGTAGACCCACCAAAGTTGAGGTTCCGAAAGAACTTCCTAAAGTCAGCATGGTAAATACGAGTTTAAAGAAACTTAAACACCATCTTGCTGGTTTTGACGTGGTTGTCAAAGAAAGAACCACGACCACAACCATCACTGAGGGCTCGTGGGGGTTTGAACATACAAAAGCTTGTTTTAGGGATGAAATAATTCCATTTGTAAAAGCACTGAAGGACATATTCAATACATTCGATCAATATTTAATTGATGAACTTTTTGAAGTCCAAAATGTCTTTCATCAAATGGAACAGGCTGTGGAACAACATCGTTTAGAGTAAAAAACGTTTGAAGTTAAAATGAATCAAGTTTTAAATGAAAACGAACGACTCTTGGAACAAGTCATCAACAAAGATATAGTGAACATAATTATGAATTCTACTATGGTTAATTGTTTCTTGTGCATGTGCAATAATGTAAAAGTGTCCTCAAACTTGAGGACTAGATGCTTCTCAACAAAAATGATTTCATTGAAAAAAGAGAACTTACGAGAAACTGTGCCAGAAGTTATAAAAAACCCCACTCTTGAAATAAATATTGCATCTCTTAGCAGTTGATACTCAACTTAATAGGAAAATTTTATTCAAAAGAGACAATTCTATTCCAATCAAAGTGTCCAAATTTTGATCAATAATTTGAATTAAACAATTAAAGCCCATCACTAAGAGAAAGACCCGTCATAAAGAAGTTTGAAAGAGAGGATAAAATCGTTAAAGTGGAAATATGATGAGGATAAGCTCAAGAAAGGCTAGAAGAGATTTGAAACTATAAAATATTAAAAATGGATCCATAGGGTGTGGGGGAAACTTATTGCAGAAAATAAAACATATGAAACAGACCTAATAATGCAACTTTTAGGAACCTCGATTAAACCAACACGTATTCGATCAAAAGAACAATGTGATGCTTTAATTAATCAAGTTAACCAAGAAGTCTGTTTAAATCTCTGATTTAAGATATAAGTCTTTAGGAAAAGATTTGGTCATATAACAGCTACTCAGGATGAATTAAGGAAACTTAAAGGAAAAGATTTAGCTGATAATGTTGTTACCAAACACACTATTGCTCTAGAAATGCTTAAGATTGATGTGGAACCAATAGCCCCTAGATTGTTGAACAATAAGACAGCTCACCTATCTTGACTACCTTAGGCACACTCAGGAGCAAGCTGCGATTCTTTGGGAAATAGTGGAACAAGGAAAATCACAAAATCCTCTAAATAATTCCTTAGACTCTGCTTGTAAGTATACCAAACGAATTCAGGAGTTGCTTATAATAATCAGACAAACCTGCCCTAGCATCAACAATTCAAGTGACAAATTAGTGGCTGTGACCCCAAAGAACAAGGACAAAAGAGTTAGATTCACTAAGCCCGTCACATCCTCAGGAAACACAAACACAAAAATAGCTTCTTCATCAAACCTAGTTTCTAACAAACCTATGTTGTCTTCTATAGGAGTAAAACCGTCTACTAGTGCTAGCGGATCACAAAAGATCCTATCAAAAGCAAATACAAAGAAAGATAAGATTCAGCGAACACCAAGTAGTACTCAGAAGAATAAAGTAGAAGCCCACCCTAGGACAGTTAAATCTAGTTTGAAAAATAAGAATTGTTTTGTTGAACCTAAAGGAAATGCAAATGTGCAGCATTCCAAGCTTAATGCGAATTCTGAACTTCTATGTGTTAAGTGTAATGGTTGCATGCTTTCTGATAATCATGATTTGTGTGTTCTTGATTTTATCAATGATGTGAATGCTCGTACTAAATCTAAATCTGTTAAGAAAAGTTCAAAGAGAAAAGTTTAGAAACCAACAGGAAAAGTGTTCACAAATATTGGATACACTTGGAGACCCTAACTACTGTCGGAAGACCTCACGTATAGTATGAAATCGTGCCCTTAAACTAGGATAACCACAACTGCAAAAGTAGCCCTTGGGAAACCAACTACTCTAGAAAGTGATACACCTAAGCCTGTAGTAACATTTGTTTACTCAAGGAAACCTAGGAAATCTAAAACTAATGTTCCCATTAGCAAACCTAAGATTATTAAATATATATCTGCTAACAAAAAGGAACCTAGTAAATCATGGGGATCTATAGTTTCTGATGTTCCATCTTCCTCTCTTGATGAATGCAGGTCGTCCAAATTGTTCTCTGGTATTTGGACTTCGGCTGATCCAAGCATATGACCAGAGATCGCTCTTAGCTCTCCAATTTCGTCAATAAATTTTTGGGTACTGTAAAATTCGGAAATGATCACGTGGCAAAGATATTGGAATATGGTGATTATCAGATTGGGAATGTTACGATCTCATGGGTTTACTACGTAGAAGGACTTGGACACAACTTCCCGACTTATCATTTTTCCATGTATTTGGTGCACTTTGTTATCCAACAAATGATAACGAGAACTTGGGAAAGTTATAACCGAAAGTTGATATTGGTATTTTCATTGGCTATGCACCCATAAAGAAAGCATTTTGAATTTACAACCGACGTACCAAACGAATCATCAAAACAATTCATGTAGATTTTGATGAGCTGACAGTGATGGCTTCTGAACACAGCAGTTTAGAACCCGCACTTCATGAAATGACTCATGCAACAATCAGTTCAGGACTCGTGCCAAACCCTCCTCCTTCAAAACTGTTTGTACCACCTTTAAGAACTGATTGGGATATTTTGTTTCAACCACTATTTGATGAATTACTCAACCCTCCATCAAGTATTGATCACCCAACCTCTGAAGTCATTGCTCCAATTGCTGAAGTAGTAGCTCCAGAACCCGCTGCATCAACCAATTCACCTTCCTCAACAACTGTTGACCAAGATGTACCAACACCTAGTAACTCACAAACAACACCCGAAACTCGATCTCCTGTCATTTCTAACGATGTTGAAGAAGAGAATCATGACTTAGGTGTTGCACACATGAATAACGATCCATTCTTTGGCATTTCAATTCCAGAAAACAATTCTGAAGCATCTTTTTCTTCGGATGTTATTCTCACCATTGTGCACACTAATGCTCCTAACTCAGAACACGTTACCAAATAGACCAAGGATCATCCTTTAGACAACATCATCGGTGAACTCGGAAGACTTGTTTCCACAAGACTCCAACTCCATGAACAAGCCTTATTTTGTTACTACGATGCATTTCTCACATCAGTTGAACCAAAGAACTATAAAGACGCATTAACTCAAGCATGTTGGATTGAAGCAATGCAAGAGGAGCTTAATGAATTTAAACGTCTTGAAGTCTGGGAACTCGTTCCTCGTCCTAATAAAGTGATGGTCATTACTTTAAAATGGATCTACAAGGTGAAACTTGATGAATTAGGAGGAATTATGAAAAATAAGGCCTGATTGGTTGCTCGTGGTTATCGTCAAGAAAAGGGAATTGATTTTGAGGAATCCTTTGCTCCAGTGGATAGACTTGATGCTATTCGAATTTTCCTCGCATATGCTGCTTACATGAATATGATCGTCTACCAAATGGATGTTAAAAACACATTTTGGAACGCAATTCAGCGCAAAAGAGTTTATGTCACCGACCATACGGGTTTGTGGATCAAGACAATCATAATTATGTGTATAAGCTTAAAAAGGCTCTCTATAGGTTGAAACAAGCTCCTCGCGCATGGTACGATCTATTGTCGAAGTTTCTACTCTCTCATGAATTCTCTAAAGGAACCGTGGATCCCATATTGTTCATCAGAAGACAAGGCAAAGATATTCTCCTGGTATAAATCTATGTTGATGATATAATCTTTGAGTCTACTACATCTAAACTATGTGACCAATTTTCAAAAATAATGTGTTTAAAGTTTAAGATGTCGATGATGGGCAAAATATCATTTTTTTCTAGGACTACAGATTTCACAAAGTCGTAGAGGCATCTTTATAAACCAGTGAAAATTTGAATTTCAAGATGTTTATTTTGAATAAAACATTTTTTTAATTGTAGAAAATGTTTTGTAATGTTTATAAAATGTTAACAACATTTTATAAAAGTGTGAGGTTGAATAAAACTTTCCTTTGATCATAAAATGCATTAAGCATTTATTTATTCATACCTTTAAGTGATGTATTTGTTGAAATGAGAATTTACTACTAATTACTTGTTTACGTTAAATTTTACGTTGAACGTTTTTATATTTTGTGATTATCAAAACGTAAAGATGTGAAAAAATATTAGTAATGTTTTTAGGCATTATATTTTATCAACATGCTCTAACAGCTTATGCAGACGCTGATCACGCGGGTTGCCAAGATACTAGACGAAGTACATCTGGATGTATGCAATTATTGGGAGATAAACTTGTTAGTTGGTCATCAAAAAGGCAGAAAAGCGCTGCGATATCCAGTACAGAAGCTGAATATATTGCCTTGTTTGGCTGTTGTGCTCAAGTCCTTTGGATGAGATCACAGCTTACTGACTATGGCCTTGGATTCAATAAAATTCCAATGTACTATGATAACAAAAGCGCTATAGCCTTATGCTGCAACAATGTTCAACATTCTCGATCAAAACATATTGACATCATATTTCATTTCATAAAAGAGCAAGTTGAGAAGGGAGTAGTAGAGCTTTACTTTGTCAATACGGAGTACCAGCTGGCGGACATCTTCACTAAAGCCCTTGCCAGAGAAAGAATTGAATTTCTTATCAACAAGCTGGGAATGCGAAGTTTTATGCCAGAGACCCTGAAACAATTGGCAGATGAAGCTGATGAATAGTGGTGGTACCTATTTAAATATCCTGTATATAATATGTATATATATTAAAACCATAAAAACCAAAAAGATTTTTCATTTTTCAGAAAAATTTTATAAAAACAAAATACAAA
>BQNB010115442.1:2430-21559 GCA_026074375.1 Tanacetum coccineum
AGAAATCGAAGGTGGAATTAAAGGTGCATTATAGGAAACACCACTTCGGGTAGTGATTGCTTTCACATCACCTTTCGGGTTAGCAATGGTGTTGCTTGGAAGAGAACCCGAGCCCGAAGTAGAAGCGGTATTACTATTTATGAATTTGGTGAGCAGGTCCGTTATATTGGTCATTTGGCTTTGCATGTTTTGCATCACCGCATCGTTAGCTTTGACGTAGATTTCAAAATCAGCATTTGACACACCATGTGCCTGAGGAGCTGGAGCTGGTGGTTGATTAACCGGGGGTTGAAAAATTGGGCCCTGGTTGTAGTTATTCCCCCGATTTTGGTTGTAACGGTTCTGATTATTCCCTTGGTTTTGTTGAACGGGAGGAAAACTGGGAGGTTGAACTTGATTCGCAACCATCCGAGGTCAGTAACCGGTATTTCCTTGGTTGTAGTTAACTGCGGCGGCTTGTGATACGTACTCTTGAATATTGTCACGATAAACGTTGCCATCGGTGGCGGGATAATTTCGGTGAGAGTGAGCACCACGACAAGTTACACAACTTTCCTCGACCGCTTTTACGGCAGCGGGAGCTTGGGATTGGTTTTTCTTATCAAGAAGCAATGCTTTCACCATGTCTTTAAGTTCAGCAACATCGGGTGAAATACCGGGGGTAGAAGAGCTCGTACTTACTTTGGCAACAATGGCCTTGCTTCGTGATTGACGAACTTTGGACTTGCTCTCGATGATTTTTAGGCATTCTCGAGGCATTTTATCCAGAAAGTTACCACCCGCGGCGGAGTTCAATGAATCTTGATCATTCGAGTTCAAGGCATTATAGAATGTATCGAGTTGATGCAATTCTGAAAACCCATGATGCGGGCATGCCCGAAGAAGATCATTGAATCGATCCCATGCTTCATAAAATGATTCGTCAAATCTTTGTTGAAACCTTGTGATTTCATTACGAAGATTTGTCGTCTTGGAGGGAGGAAAAAATTGGTTGATGAATTTCGAAACAAGATCATCCCAAGTTAAAATCGATCGAGGGGGTTCTTTTTCAAGCCAAATCCGGGCTGCTCCCTCGAGGGAAAATGGGAAAAGCATAAGCTTAACCGACGTACTCGGGACGTTTGGGAACTTCATCGTAGAAGTGATCTTGTTGAAATACCGAATGTGAGCATGCGGGTCCTCCTTGTCATGTCCAAAATTTTATTTATTTTGAACAAGAGTAAGCAAACTGTGCTTGAGCTCAAAGTTGTCCGCGGTGATTGCGGGAACAACGATTTCATCCTCGTAACCCTCGGTGGGTGCTTGGAGCATTTCCGCCATAGTACGATTATCGGCCATCGTAACTACGGGAGGTTCTTGATTATTAGGTTTCTCAAGATCAAATGGTTCAACAAAAGTCGGTGTGACTTGTTGTTGTCTACGTCTACGGGATTGAGAACGAGTGCGCATGCACTAAATGAAGAAAATTTATACTAATCTATTCACAATTTATTTTAACGGACAACGAGATAGGACAACTTCAACCAAATAATCGACTTACTTCACGGTAGCTCTTAAAAAGATAAACGCACAGGTGAGCGGAGGAGAAGGAAAGCGCGGTACTTTTAAGAACCTTTCTCCTTTAGGGTCGTAGTTCCTCGGAACAACCCGCCTTATACCCACTTTATAGCTTGAATAGGGTCGTAGTTCCTCGGAACAACCTCCTTATTACCCACCTTTATAGTTTGTTTAACTTTTCAAGGTGAGACGTGCGTACGTAAGAGACACAAATGGCAAGTTTTAAATCTTTATGTTCGGTTGGGAAACCAAAAATAACAAGTTCACCGGAAGTTATTATGATAATACCTCAATTGAGAATATTATATTTTGGTATTTTACCAATTTGTGAATTTTATTTCTATTTATGGACAATGTTTTTATATTTTTGGTTTTTTTTATATGATAATTATACTAAAAGAAATGAAAAATATTTTTGTATTTTTTATATTTTTATGAAAATAAAAGAAATATTCACAAATTCAAACACAATTTGTCAAACGTAATGATTATCGTTTTCAGCCTCCCCGGCAGCGGCGCCAAAAATTGATTCGTTCAATAATATGTATATATAATATATAAGCAAACACTCAACCAAAACACCTTTAGCCAAGGATTGGTCAAGAGTTCACACAATAAAATATATACGTGACCGGAAGTATGATTCCCGGGTCGTTATGTCCCAACGTAGGGCCCCCCCCTTGGGGGGGGCGGGGGACTTGAATGGAAAACGAAATGACGAATTGATATCAATCGTTTGAATCTGACAAGGATATGATTTAGGAACTAAACCTATAGCAAATGCACGAAAAGATAAGCAACCGAAAATAAGCTAAAATGCATAAAGGCTAGGAAATGGTAAATACACTTAAAACTTGTATACTAGACACAAATAAGCTCAAATAAGATTAAGTCAACCCAAATAAGCTGACTAAACTCTAAATAAGCAAATTCAGCAAACATTAAACTAAGTTAAGCAGTTTGAGAAACTCAGCATAGTACTAACCAACAGTACTAACGTATTAACTGTCAATACTAACTTGGAGGGTAGTACTGCTAGCTTTGCAGTTAAGTATGCTAGCTTTTATTCAAAACACAAGGAAAACAAGATAATATGCATATAGCTAAAACATTAATTAACTATACCTAATAAGCACTCAGGCATATAGAATAAGCAACTAGATAAAATAGAATGGCGAATAAGCTAAAAAATAGAAACTGATTGACTCTTGAAATTACTTTGAAAGGAAACAAGTTAAATAAATTCTACTAATAGACAACAGTAACGAAAATGGGCTTAATTACTACTCTAAAAAAGCTAAGGCAAAATCTTAAAATAAGCAGAAATTAATAAGCTATATAAGCTAAAATGAACCAACAGTACTAACAGTTTTAACTACCAGTACTAACTTAGAGTTAGTACTGCTAGCTTTGAGTTAGTACTGCTAGTTGAAAATCCCAAAAGAGAACTAGCAGTACTAACTATGGGTTAGTACTGCTAGTTGAAAATACCCCTTAAAGTTTTCAAAAATCATTTTTTTCTTCTTAATTCAAGCTGATTTAATCCTAATTTGTTAAAAACAGATTATCAAATAACAAATATAAGCACTTTAAGCTGGGTTTTAATCAGAGATAAGCACTTAAATAAGCTAAATCAATCTAACAGTTTTAACTGAACAAACTACCAGTACTAACTAGGAAAATTGCACAAGTCGTTTTTGAACTGAAATCTAAGCAAGATAAGCACTAATCATCATAACAACGCATAAACATAAACAATAAATAAGTACTAATAAGCAGATCTACAGTAAATAAGATAAAGACAAGAAAGAGAGACTTACAACACCCTTGCTCAAACAGGGCTACTTGAGCTTTTACAAGATGATCTACAAGCTCTAGCTTGTCAAGACATGCTAGGGAGTAGCTGTCCTTAAGCCCATCCAAAAATGGCTTATCATCCATAAAATAAGCTGTGGTGTATTTGAGAGTGATTTTTGTGATTTTCTCTTAACTACTTAGCTTTTTCTTTCTTAAAAAAAACAACTTATAAACAAGCTCTTTTGAAAGCTTTTCAAACACAATTAAGCACTAGTTAGCAATTTAGAACTTTATATTTGAATTGGGAATTTAACTTAAACCCTCAAACCACTTCATTAAACATGGAAATTAGTACAAAGTTGAAAGAAAAGGTACAATAAGTTGTAAATGACTTAATTAAAATGACAATTAAACTAAAAAAATCTAAGATCTATTTCTACATGCCTTCTAGGCTTACAAAATGGCTTTATTTATAGCCGAAGTCTTCTCTTCTTGGACTTGCAGCTTGTGTTTCCATTGTGAGAGCTTTCTAGGGTGTTTTTGTTGTGTAAGGGACTTGATAAGAGTAATCTCAGCCATTCAGTCTTTTTTGATTCTTTTTGAGTCAATTTTAGCTCCATTGAAATTACTTGAAATGGTGAAGGATTGCCAAACACATGGCAATTATAATGCTGGGGGAAGATAAGTGGAGGAGGAGGGGGAAGATGGGGAGGGAGGAGGGAGATTGGGAGATGGGTGAGTCGCGTGTGGTGGGGGAGGGGCGAGAGGGGGGAGCGAGAGGCAGAGAGGGGAGATGGTGGAGGGAGAATTGGGAGATGGCGGAGGGTGAGATGGGGAGATGCGAGATGGTTGGACGCGGAGGAGAGGTGAGGCTGGAAGTGGAGTGGAGATGGTGGGAGATATGACCAACCAAGCACCGAGGAGATTTTTGGAGGAGAGGGTCGGAGGCGGGAGATGGTTGGGGAGATTGGAGGGGGAGATTGGGGAGATTCTCGGGAGGAGGAGATTTGAGAGGGCGGGAGGGGGAGGGGAGGAGGGTGGAGAGCGGATGGTGAGGGGGTTGAGATGGATGGGGGGAAGGGAGAGTGTGAGGAGGAGGAGGGAGATGGAGATTGGAGAAGGGGAGTTGGGGGGAGTGCCGGGGAGAGGGGGAGATGAGATGTATTACCCAAGGGGTTGTAAAGGTTGCAGGTTAAAGGGTGGGTGACACCGTAGAGTTGTATCTTGGTTTTGTTGGGCGGGAAAAAAATAGTTTTGGGCAAGTTGGCAGTTTTGGCCCTTGTCTTTTTGTTCTTGTAATACAACTTGAGGTTTGGCAATTTTAGTCCCTCAAGTTGTATTTTCTTCATTTGGTCGACTTTTGACTTTGACGAGGTTGACTTTCCTGTTGACTTTTTGACTTTGACTGACTTTGGCTTTGATTTGACTTTGTCTTTTCCATTCCGTGCTCGGTTTTGTTTGTTTTTGGCTTTCTTTTTGTCCTTTGTGTGATATCCGTTTCCTGCACAATACAAATGCAAAACATACAAATACAATGTATTTTTGGTACGTTTTTAGTCATTTAAGCTTGTTTTTTAATGAAAAAGGTATGTGTAATAAGCACATACCAAGCGTCTACAATAAGCCTCATTTCCATACCCATATCGAGCGTACTGATAGCATGGAAATCTCTTAGGGTTATACCATCAAGAAATAGTCTCTCGACATGGCGTGCCAATCTCTATCATCTCGGATTGTGACAGTCACTTCACATCCAGATTCTGGCAATCATTGCAAAATGCTTTGGGTACTCAACTAGACATGAGTACAGCATATCATCCTGAAACCGATGGACAAAGTGAAAGAACCATCCAAACACTTGAAGACATGCTACGATCTTGTGGTATAGATTTTGGGAAAGGATGGGATAAACATTTACCATTGGTAGAATTTTCATACAATAACAGTTATCATGCCAGCATCAAGGCAGCACCGTTCGAAGCACTTTATGGACGGAAGTGTAGATCACCGTGTTTGCTGGGCCGAAGTTAGAGATTTCAACTTACAGGGGACCAGAAAATAATTCAAGAAAACCATGAAAAGATACATACAAAATTCGTAAACGCTTGCAAGCTGCAAGAGATCGACAAAGAAGAGTTACGCGAAATGTAGGTGAAAGGCTTTAGATTTTTCGAAGGTGGCGATCGTGTTATGTTAAAAGTATCACCCCGTAAGGGTATCTTTCGATTCGGAAAACGAGGAAAGCTTAATCCACGATACATTGGACCATTCAAAATCCTTGAACGAATTGGCCCAGTAGCGTACAAACTAGAGCTTCCTGAAGAGCTTCGTAGTATCCACAATACTTTCCACGTTTCGAATCTCAAGAAATGCTTATCCGACGAATCTCTTATTATTCCAATAAAAGAACTTCAACTCGACGACAAACTCAACTTTGTAGAAGAACCAGTGGAAGTTATGGACCGTGAGATAAAGCAACTCAAGCGAAGTCGTATTCCTATAATCAAAGTACGATGGAACTCTAAAAGAGGACCAGAGTTTACATGGGAACGTGAAGACGAAATTCGTGCCAAATATCCTCATTTATTTTCAATCATCACTTCAAGTTCAATTAAATCTCGGGACGAGATTTCTGTAAGGGGTGGAGACTATAACAACCCGCAATTTTCATAAATGTAAATATCCATCTATTAAGTTAGATGATGTACAATCTATCAGTTATATATGAACTCACCTTTTTCAGGGAAATTTTTCGCTTTATTACATTACATTAACTCTACTTTCGCCATATTCTCAAGTGCAACATTTACTGATAACTAAAGTTAACGGCTCAGGAACCTATCTATGGAAATCCTTATTCTTCATATATGTCAAGCAATCATCATAATATATCAAGTCAATATCATAATATCATTTTTACAAAGTACATTATTCCTATAATGTACCATTTGCAACGTTATATCAAAACGGGCTTTAAACCGTTATCGGATATCTCTAAACCCTAATTCCATGAAGGATTAACATCTAAAGTGAATGCACAAGATACTAAAGCATATGTACAAGCAATATAACATCTCATTTGAAATATAAAATCCCTTCAACTCAAAGTACAAATCTCTAAAAGCTCAATGTACAAGTCATTAAGCATGATCTCTAAAATAGCCGTTTTACCTCCGTTTTCATTCTAATTTCTTCACCACCACTTAAGCAAGCTACTACACTCATTTTACAAGGTGTAAACCCTAATTATTCAATTCATAAGCTTTCATACATCTTTTTATACTCAAAACCCTAATTCAAAACCCTAAACCCTAAAACCGAGCTAGTTTCTGAACCATGACCCGTTTCTTGATTTTTATCCATTGTAAACCTAAACCAATACTTAAATAAGTTATAATAACATAAATTACAACATCCTCAATCATATTCCATTATCATTTCATCATTCTACCTCAATTATCCAAGAAACGAATCCAGAAAACCCTAATTGTACCCTAATTATAATTTTGACCCGTTTACTCATTTTCAGACCATCTCATTCTCAAGTAAGCAACCAAGAGTCATTGTAAACCCATAAAATGAGTTTACAAACCTTTATCTATCATTAACCATCCTTTCTTCAACAATGTACGAGAATTACAAAGCTAGAAAACCCTAAAAGCCTTATATGAACCCTAATTCCAAGCCACGGCTTATTCTTTCAATTTCAATCTATTTTAACTTAAAATAACAACGATAATACTTTATTTAATCCCTAGGATTTGTATTCCATCATTCCTAATCAAGAGTATGCAAAATATAAACCAAGAAAGTCAAGAAAACCCTAAACGTGCCCTAATCAAACCCGTGACCTCATTTCTTCAATTCTAATCCGTTTTAACCCAAACCAATTGCTAATCTTTGCTAATCCTTCTTATATCAGACCTTAGGAACATGTATTAACTATCCTTAATCATTTATACACGAAATAAAGGCTTGAAAACTTGTGAAAACTAGTCGAACCCCAAAACAGTCTGAACCCCTTCACCATCAATTTTGACCCATGTCAAACCATTCCAAGTGCAAATAACTTATGTGAACCTCTTCTAGAAACCCTCAAGCTGCTTACCCAGCTGCTTAGACCATTCCTTGGTCAAAATTGAGAGCACATGGCCTCTTTTTTGCTTACTTCAGCTGCGGCATCAAAATGGACAACCACCTCACCAAAGCTAGTTTCCTAAACTTCCACACATAATTTTATAGCTTTAACACCTCCCTAACTAGACCCTATATGTGTCAAGACCAGATCATGAAGCTTGCTTACTCATTATACCTTCAAATGGGTATAAATAGGACTCTTATGTGTTCATTCATACTCACACCCCCTCCTCTATAACCGTTACATAAAAATTAATTTGTAATCTAATAGGTCCTAAGTGATCTTAAGAAGGCTCAAGTTTATAAAGGAAGCAAAAGAAACTAAGAAACAAAGCCCGGGAGTCATTATTCTAGGCGTACGAAGCTGAAAGTCGTGATTCTGACCCTTTTCCAAGCTCATAAGCTCAAGACCAGGTTCACCTAAGCTAACGATATAATTTATAATGTTATAATGTTCAAAAGAATTTTGCTAATATCATAATAAATAAGCTTTTGAACTCAAAAACCCAAGTGTTATGCCTTTTTGATCCAAAACCGTACACCAAAACCCTAATTTCATGTTTTTACTTAAACTTAAAGACAAAACTTATAAACTATTGTTATAATCATCCTACATAAAGCCTTATATAATGTTAAAATAGAGTAAGCTTTGATAAGTCAAAAGAGATATGATCTTGAAAACCCATACGTTTTCATTTTAAAACCCTAGATATGACCCGTTTTTACTTCTAGCTTAACGAAACGTTAAATTAAAACTGCGTTTATGTAAATTTTCATATTATTAGTTTTATTAAACCTAAAAAAATCTATTGAAAATGTTTAAAATAAGTTTGCATGGCAAATTGGACATTTCTTGTAATAATAATCCATCATGGGGTATATATCGAAATTTTTTCAGAAACTTATAACTAAAAGGACTAAAAGTGTCATTTAATCAAAGTTTATAACTTCAAGGATCATTTAAAGTCACTTACCAAAGTACACAGGTTTACTTGGTATATCAATAAAATTAAGGGACCAAAGTCCGTAAAAATCAAACCCTAGGGGTCTACATGCAGTTTTCTAAACCCCTGGACTAAAATGTAACATTTTAAAAAAGTATAAAACACATCAAACATTACCAACATAACTTTAATTAACGCATTAACGTCTTAACATTTCTAGATATTAGAAAAACAAATGCTATAAAACTGCTTATGTTCTAATCATAATATCATCCATCATCGATGTGCTTTCAAAAATATGTCCGGATCTATAACATACCACAATACTAGGGAGCATCACATTAAAAGTTTCATCTTTGGTATTACGTTCTGTCTGAGTTGTTGGTTTAACGATTTAAAGTGGCCCTAGCTCCACAAACTTTACTGATGGACTGTCTGATTTATTATGGCCCGAACGGTTGTTATGATAATTTTTAATATCAAAACCAACATCAATGTAAAAACATTACATATTCAATCAAACTAGACTTGAAATATATAACCCCAGGTTTGCCTGTATGAACTGGTTAACTATTCTTTCATATACTTGCTATCATTTGCCCAATAACTGTTTCAAAGTGATCATAGCCTGCATTTCAATCTTTTTATAAACCCGCGATTGGTAATACATGCTTAAACCATGAATGGCAAATTATTTCTGTATGTTATTTCAATTTACCTATTTCTAAGTAACTGCTTTGCCTTTAAGTCCCATAATCATGAACCGTTAATTACTCTCAATTAAGTAAGCGACAGAATGATGTGAATAGATCTATTGGCTGGACTCCCATGTGTACCTAGTTTACGTGTAACCATTGCACATCATTAGAAAACACGCGGTATTTTGGCAAGGTACCCGCAGGGCTATAACGTATCACCAATAACCCTAAAGCCTTCAGATTCATGAGCTAATGCATAATAAATTATGTTTTCAATACCAGGTGTATATCAACGTAGACCCGAAGATCGCCTTTGCATTCAAATTATATACTTAAACAATGGAGTTTCACTCACCTTTGTGTGACTTTTTTAGCAGTGGTTTATCTCAGGTTTATTAGAGCAATATACGATCACGGATGGCTTATACTAAAAGATGTCTAAACTTGTTATCATTCACATTGTATGTTACTAGATTTTAGGACCTGCCTTTGTAAAACTCTGATTTGAAATGAATGATAACATATCTTTTGAATAAACGTCTCTTTTGGGTTGTTTTCTATGATTATGATTGTTGTTTCCATGAAGTAATACCCCAGATTAGCTTCCACTGCTATATGTAAAAATGGGGGTGTTACAGATTGGTATCAGCGCCATGGTTATAGAGAACAAGGTCAAAACCTTAACTATAACCACATTTCTTTTTCATCCATCAAAGTCCTCCATGCCACTAAATTCCAGAACAAGTATGTAAAGATACATATCTATTATACTATATTATATCATAAATAACTTATGTTATTTACAACTGGGTTGTTAACAGAACGATGTCTTCTCCCAACCACCCTACTTCCCGAATCTTGAGGATGCTTTTTCCTCTATAATATCCCTAAACTATACTTCAGGTCTCATCGGATTATTTCCCAGCTTCATCGGAAAGCATTCTTTTACACTTCGGAAGACCAAAAGATATTATGATCCAACCAGTATTCTCACCTTTTCTACAATAATCCTTATTTTGATAGACGTACAAGCATTTTAGCGTAAGGAATTACCTATTTCATCCCAGATCCTATACTCCACCAGCTATTTGACTCATCACTTGTATTACCACCATCACTAACAATTTAATCCCCGATATATTTCATTATTCAGAAGAGCTATTACCACCTAAAGAAGCAAATCCATTCCTCATCCATCTTCCTCAACTACGTTCTAATTCATCCTAGTATCAAACCTTGATTTGGTTCACCATCATCCTCAGTTTTATACTCCTACACCACCTCAGTATTTGATATGAGAAAATGCTCAATTAAATGCATCTAAAACATCACGAGGAACAAGTCGGAAAGGTATTTTTAAATTAAATAAATAACTCACTTTTATACCGCACTGAGAGAATGGAAGAAAAAGCGTACTAAGGTAACGAACGTAAAGACTCAAACTTAAGAGAATTCGGCACTCAGATCATCAGACTTCAAAGAAGCGGGGGGCAAAAAGGATAAGATTGCCTTTGCCATACAGAATTTCCAATCAGAACAATCATTGAGAAAATCCAAGTTTCGCTCGTCACCAAACAAATCAGAAGAACTTTAGATTCATCTACCGTCATCAGAATCAACAAACCTTAGATAGTTATAGCTTTATCCAGCCATGGGATGTGTGGTAAAAATAAAAACATTGTCAAATCTTGACTAGTACAGTAAAGAAGGCAAAGTTAAATTATAAAGGCAATCCCATTTTCGATCTTATTGTTTCCCACTTATCGCTCCTTCATCATCATTTCCACCAATTGCATCAAATTAACTTCGACTTCATGAATCATACCAAGAACCCCAAAGTGCATAAAATTTAAAAATAAGCATTTCTCTTTTAAGCATTTTAATCAACAATTCTCTTTTATAACTTAGGATATCATTCTTACTACTTCGTTGTTATCTTATGTTGATAGAATGCCTCCCAAAAGGATGTCAACATCTGAAACACCAGCCATAACTTTAGCTGCCATCTAGCAACTGATTAATGATGGCATTTCCTCAGCTCTAAAAACACAAGCTGCATTAATGGCAAGTGATAGTAATCCCAACTTTGAACCAAGAAAAACATTTGTAGAAAGGAACTGCGCTTACGAGAAATTTACAAGTTACCAACTTTCCTACTTCAATGGTACGGACGGAGCTGTTGGTCTCATTCGCTGGTTTAAACAAACTGAATCAATATTTTCTTGTAGCAAATGTGCCGAAGAGATAAATGAGAATTGGCTGTAGTACCCTTACTAGGAAGCTTGTCATGGTAGATCCACTGCTAATGGATAGAAAGCCTATAAGATCACCTGGTCTGAATTGAAAAGACACTTGATAGAGAAGTATTGTCCTCAAACTGAGATCAAGAAAATGGAAGAAGCCATTACCATGACCCAGAAGTTAATAAAGCATGTAATGAAACACAATTCTGTACAAGAAACCAATAACCATAAATGAAACTTTGATAATGAAATAAACACCATCGACAATAACAACAAGCCCAGATAACCATAATAATAACCACCGCAACAATAATCACCATCATCAGCAAAATGGAAGGCAGGAAATCTTCAAGACTAATGGAAACCGTAGATATACTGGAAATCATCCTTTGTGTGAAAGATGCACCCTACATCACATAGGTCCTTGTACTGTCAAGTGTTGGACTTGCAACAAGATAGGACATCTGACCAAGAACTACAGAAATAAAAGACCAACCACTAGAAACAATCTTCAAACCATATCCGTAACTTGTAATGCCTGTGGAAAGAAAGGACATTATGCGAATCAATGTTCAAAAGCAAACAACAGGGCCACAGGAAAACATACTTAGGGATGAGCTTAATTTTGTTCACTTTAGGATTTCTACCCTAAAAATAACTCTCGAGGATATTCAACTCTCATCAGAATCTTCTTCAATCTAAAAACCTTAATCATCAAGCAACAATCCTCGTCGTCTGTTACTTTTACCCTACTACAGAAAATAAGCATAATGTGATCAACTCTTTCTCATATGTAAATTCGTATGTAAATTATCCCCATAAAATAATAAAAGTGTGATCCGTTACAACTTGTTATCTGGTGAAAACAAAATGTGACATCCTATGTCAAAGTACCATTATGTTCAACTCTGAATACACTCCTCATACCTTAATTATCAGCCACGATATAAGGGGCGTCAGTACAATCAACACTCAATATTATCAAACCATTCATGATCATACATTTTCACACATTATCAAAATCGGTTTTTTATGCATAGGTAAGACGATTATATGATCATCTTATTGAAATGAATTATTCACTTCTTCATTTGAATAAGGAAATTATACAACCTCCGAACTAGAATTTAGAATTCTCAGTTACAAGGATTTAAACTACTCTCTTTTTGTAAGTACTAATTATAAATAAGTAGGGCTTAAGTATATAACATAATGTACAAACAAGTTTCCTTTCAATCAGTTTGTACAAATACTTTCCTTTTCATTCACTTAAACATATAATCATATATTACCTTCAATCATCATCATTCCAAAAAATCCATATCTCACATGATTAGACAACACTCTTATAAATTCATAAACATATCCTTAAACATCACTTATTCCATGATCTTCGTATACTAAAATTCTCTGTTATATTCTACAACATAATAACAAGTGAAACACATAAGAGATCTATGCAATGTCAAAATGATTTCAATACCACAGGTATGAAAATTTAACAAAGACTTGTGATAGCATTCTTAATTGATGTGACTTTTAAAGGTTAATGGAATAACGATTTCTAAACATCTGAAGTGTCACAACAAAATCCATCCACCCAGGTACTATCCAGAACAGCCGGAATTCAATTGGCTGACAAAAAAGAGGTGTGATCCTGAAAATAAGTAAGAACGTGTGATAGGAAGGTAAATATACTTATGAGCCGCTAACATAATTATAAAATGCATCATACACGTGACTTGTGATCTTGATTAGCCTAACATAAAGATCAAATCCTTCCCAGGTACTTACATCAAATCCCAAACAAATACCTATACAACTCCTCAGACTAAATTTAAGGAACCACTGAAAAGATCATGCAAATACGCAACGCTTGCAATTGCAAGAGATGGACAAAGAAGTTATTCCAATGATAAGGGCAAAACTTAGAATTTTAAGTTGACGATCGAGTTATGTTTAAAGTAACACCTTGCCAGGTATCTTTCGATCACTGAGGAAAGCTAAATCCACGCAACATAGACCATTCAAAATCATTGAAATAATTGACCCAGTGGCATACAAACTAAGCTTCCTAAAAAGCATAAAAGTATCCACAATAACTTTCCACATTTCTAATCACAAGAAATACGTAACCATGATCTCTACATATATCCAAAGAAAGAACTTCAACTAGGGATCGACGACAAACTCAACAATGTAGAAAACCAGTAGAATTAGATGGACCATGAAATCTAAGGTAAATTAAAGCAAAGTCATATTCCTATAAACAAAGTAACGATGTGAAACTCTAAAAGAGGAACCCATAGTTACATGTTAACGGAAGACGAAATCATGCAAATATCCTCATCTATTTTCAAACAACACTTCAAGTTACAATTAAATCTCGGATGAGATTTCAGCCAAGTGGTAGAGACTAAAACAACCACAATTTTCATAAATATAAATATCCATATATTAACGTTAGAATGAATGTACAATCTATCAGTTATATATGAACTCACCTTTTTCAGCGAATTTTTTCGCTTTATTATATTACATTACTTACTTTGCCAATATCTCGATATGCAATATAACCTGCATAACTAAAGTTAACGGGCTCAGGAAACCTATCTATGTCAATCCTATCTGCATATATGTCAAGCAAACATCATAACATGTCAATATCATAATATCATTATTACAAAGTACATTATTCCTATAAGGTACCATTTGCAACATCATATCAAAACGAGCTTTAAACCATTATTGGATGCCCTAAACCCTAATCTAATGGAAGGGTTAACCCATAAAGTGAATGCACAAGCTACTAAAGCATATGCACAAGCAATATAACATCTCATTTGAAATATAAAATCCCTTTAACTCAAAGTACAAATCTATAAAAGCTCAATGTACAAGTCATTAAGCATGACCTCTAAAATAGCCGTTATACCTCCGTTTTCATTCTAATTTCTTCACCACTACTTAAGAAAGCTACTACACTCATTTTACAAGGTGTAAACCCTAAATATTATATTCATAAGCTTTCATTCATCTTTTTACACTCAAAACCCTAAACCCTAAAACCGAGCTAGTTTCTGAACCATGACTCGTTTCTTTGTTTTTATCCATTGTAAACTTAAATCAATACTTAAATAAGTTATAATAACATAAATTACAACATTCTCAATCATAATCCATTATCATTTCATCATTCTACTTCAATTATACAAGAAACAAATCCAGAAAACCCTAATTGTACCCTAATTATAATTTTGACCCGTTTACTCATTTTCAGACCATCTCATTCTCAAGTAAGCAACCAAGAGTCATTATAAACCCATAAAATGAGTTTACAAACCTTTATCTATCATTAACCATCCTTTCTTCAACAATGCAACGAGATATACAAGCTAGAAAACCCTAAAAGCCTTATATGAACCCTAATTCCAAGCCACGGCTTATTCTTTCAATTTCAACCTATTTTTACTTAAACCAATGACCAAACTTCATTGATAATACTTTATATAATCCCTAGGATCTGTATTCCATCATTCCTAATCAAGAGTATGCAAAATATAAACCAAGAAAGTCAAGAAAACCCTAAACGTGCCCTAATCAAACCCGTGACCTCATTTCTTCAATTCTAATCCGTTTTAACCCAAACCAATTGCTAATCTTTGCTAATCCTTCCTATATCAGACCTTGGATACATATATTAACTATCCTTAATCATTTATACATGAAATAAAGCCTTGAAAACTTATGAAACCCTAGTCGAACCCCAAAACAGCCCAAACTCCTTCACCATCAATTTTTAACCCATTTCAAACCCATCCAAGTGCAAATAACTTATGTTAACCTCTTATAGAAATCCCATAAGAAGAATAGTCACCTACTTAGACCAATCCATGGGTTCAAAATAGAGAGCACTGCCTCTCTTTTGCTTACATCACCGCGACATCACCAAGACCAAGACACCTCACCAAAGCTACTTCCAGCTAATACACTACATCTACTAGCATCTAAACATCCCTACCTAGCTTGAACACATTCCCCATCTCAGATTCAAGCATACCTTAACATTAGGATCATATGACTAATAAATAGGAACCTAAATCTTCATTTTTCTTCATCCCCCACTTCCTCCCTCTATAACCCTTACATAGAAGCAATCATTTGCTCTAATAGGTCCAAATGATCTTAAGAAGGCTCAAGTTCAGAAAGGAAGCAAAATAAACTAAGAAACGAAGCCCGGGAGTCGTTATTCTAGGCGTACGAAGCCGAAAGTCCTGAATTCATGACCCTTTCCAGCCATTAATCTCAAGACCAGGTTTCTATAATCTTAGATCTGCTTTATGTATAGAAGTTAAAATATCATATGATCTTGATAAAATCATAATATAAATCTTTGAACTCAAAAACCCAAGTGTTAATGCTTTTTGATCCAAAATCGTACCCCGAAACCCTAATTTCATATTTTACGTAAACTATGAGCTAAACTTGTAAACTATTGTTAAAATGCTAGTCCTTAATAACTCATAAATGTTAAAATAAGTACTTTGATAAGTCATAAGAGAATTTGATCTTAAAACCCGCACGTTTTCATTTTAAAACCCTAATAACCCGTTTTTACTCTTAGCTTAAACGAATCGATAACTTAAACTTGCATTAAGTTAAAATTTCATATTTTATTTTATTGATAACCTAAAAATGTCTATTTGAAATGTTAAAATAACTTGAATGGCAATTAAGGACCAAGTTTTGTAATTAAAATCAAAGTAATGTGTACTATATCGTAATATTTAGAAACTTATAACTAAAAGGACTAAAAGTGTCATTTTATCAAAGTTATAACTTCAGGGATCATTTATGTCACTTTCCAAAGTACAAGGTTTACTTGGTATATCAATAAAAGTTGAAGGACCAAAGTCGTAAAAATGCAAACCCTAGGGGTCTACAACAATTTTTCCAAACCCTAGGTTCTAGAAATGATAACATTTTGAAAAAGTAAATAAAAACACATACAAACATTACAATACATAACTTAATTAAAGCTTGAACGTGCTTAACATTTCGAATGAATTGCAATAAAATGCTTAAAACTGCTTATGTTCTAATCCTTATATCATCCATCATCGATGTGCTTTCAAAAATCATGTCCCGGATCTATATCATACCACAATACTAGGGAGCCTACAATATTAATAAGACATCTTGGTATTACCGTTCTGTCTGAGTTGTTGGTTTTTATGATTTAAGTGCCCAGCATCCAACAGAACGTTTACTGTATGACATCTGAATAATGATGGCCCAACGTGAATGAAAAATTTTTATATCAAAACCAACATCAATGTAAATCTACATATACAATCAAACTAAGAGTTGACATATATTACCCCAGGTGCCCGAGATGAATCCGTATTACTATTCCAGTTCATATACATTTGCTATCAATTTCCCTAAAACTGTTCAGGTGTGTTCATAGCCTTGCAATTTCAATCATATTATAAACCCGCGAGGGAATACATTCTATAAAACATGAATGCAAATATTTTTTGTATGCCTATTTCAATTTACTATTACCTAAGAACTGCTTTGGCCTTTAAGTCCACATAATCATGAACCGTTAAATAATCTCTCGTAGTAACGCGAATGATGGCTGAATAGAATCTATTTGGCTGGACTCCCCGTGGATGTCCCAGTTACGTGTAACTACATTGCACATCCTTAGAAATCACGCAGGTATATTGTCAAAGTACCCTCATGGGCTATAACGTATCACCAATACCCTTAAGGCTTTCGATCATTGAGCTAATGGCAATATAAAATATGGATATTTAATAGCACGGGTGTAATAATCAACTAACCCGAAATATCGCATTTGCATTCAAATTATATTACTTAAACCTATGGATTTCACTCAACCTTTGTGTTGACTTTTTAGCATATTTATCTTAGGTTATTGAGCAATATATGGCACGGAGTGGCATGGACTCGAAGATGGCTAAACTTGTTATCATTCACATTGTATGTAATTAGATTTTGGGACCTGCCTTTGTAAAACTCTGATTTGAAATGAATGATAATATATCTTTTAAATAAACGTCTCCTTTGGGTCGTTTTCTATGATTATGATTGTTGTTTCCATGAAGTAATACCCCAGATTAGCTTCCGCTGCTATATTGTAAAAATGGGGGTGTTACAGTATTATTCGATTCAGGAGTAGATAAAAGTTTTGTATACATAACTCTTTCTTCTATGCTTAATATCCCACCAATTACACTAGATACCTTACGATATTGAAATGGCCAGTGGAAACTTAGTAGGCATTAATACCGTTATTCAGGGTGCAACTCTGATTCTGTTAAATCAACCTTTTGAAATTGATCTTATGCCAATTAGACTCGGTAGTTTTGACGTCGTCATTGGTATGGATTGGTTATCCAAGTATCATGCTAGAATTATCTGTGACGAGAAAGTCGTCCACATCCCAATTAACGGTGAAACTTTAATCATCCGAGGTGATCAAAGTAAAACCCGACTAAGTCTCATATCCTGTATAAAAACTGAAAGGTATATATCCAGGGGATGTCAAGTTTTCATAGCCCAAGTAATGGAAAAGAATTCAGACGATAAACGACTGGAAGACATACCGGTAGTCAGAGAATTTCCAAAAGTTTTTCCTGAAGATCTACCTGGCTTACCCCCAGTTCGTCAAGTAGAATTCCAAATCGACTTAATTCCAAGAGCGGCGCAGTGGCTCGAGCACCTTAAAGATTAGCTCCTTCAGAAATGCAAGAACTATCGAACCAACTTCAAGAATTGGCGGACAAAGGTTTTATCCGACCAAGTACTTCGCCTTGGGGAGATCCTGTCTTATTTGGTAAAAAGAATGACGGATATTTCAGAATGTGTATCGATTACCGGGAACTAAATAAACTTACTGTAAAAAATCATTACCTATTACCCAGAATCGATGACTTATTCGACCAACTTTAAGTTTCGAGTTTTTACTCGAAAATCGACTTAAGATCAGGTTATCATCAACTGAGAGTAAAGGATGAAGATATTCCCAAGACTGCTTTCAGAACAAGATACGGACACTATGAATTTCAAGTAATGTCATTTGGTTTAACTAACGCACCTACTGTATTCATGTATCTCATGAACCGTGTGTGCAAACCATACTTGGATAAATTTGTGATAGTGTTCATCGATGATATTCTCATCTACTCTCGTAACAAAGAAGAACACGCAGATCATCTAAGAATAATCTTGGAATTACTCAGAAAAGAGAAATTATATGCCAAGCTCTCCAAGTGTGATTTCTAGATCAGTATCGTGCAATTTCTTGGGCACTTAATTGATAGTCAAGGACTTCATGTTGACCCCGCCAAAATTGAAGCAGTTAAAAATTAGGCATCTCCTACTACACCCACAGAAATACGTCAATTCTTAGGACTTGTCAGCTATTATCGAAGATTTATCAAGGATTTTTCAAAGATTGCAAAGTCTTTGACTGAATTAACCCAGAAAAACAAGAAGTATATCTGGGGAAAAGACCAAGAGACAGCTTTTCAAATACTTAAACAGAGGCTATGTGAAGCTCCAATATTAGCATTACCATAAGGAAACGACGATTTTGTTGTTTACTGTGATGCATCACTTCAAGGATTGGGAGCTGTATTAATGCAAAGGGAAAAGGTTATTGCATATGCATCTCGACAACTTAAGCCTAATAAAGAAAACTATACCACTCATGATTTCG
>BQNB010115444.1:0-19734 GCA_026074375.1 Tanacetum coccineum
TGTAACCAATCCATAATCAACAACTATTTATCACCGTGTGCGCATAATGAAATTAAAATGTAGCTATTACCTTCAAGTAAGTTGGCAGCAACCTTTCTTCTACTGCTAATATCTGTCAAAGCGAATAATATGTGAAAAGGTTGTATAACACAATTAGGTCAGAGGTTTCGGAGGTGATTCATCTTCACATTCAGAATCCCACCTGCACCATCTCACATCACATCCGCAACTCAAATCACTCTACACCTCATCATCCTCTGTATACAACACAATCACTCTACACCTCACTCTAATGAATAGACCAAAAATTAAAAAGATATAATTTTTTCATACCTGGTTCTTAGTTCCTCAGTAACTCGTCTTTTGTAGATGATTCTTGAATTTTGAAACTTGGAACGGTGGGGGAAGGAGAGACTGGGAGGGCGTGCCAAACATCCAGTCAGACTAACATCACTTCCTTTTAACAACATAATCACTTCAGAATTATAAGCCAATCCAAACACCCCCTTTAATTAAAGCAAATTCGAGTAATTATCAAGTCAATCAAATTTTTAGTAACAAATGATTATTTAAGAAACCTAAAGCTCAGAATCAAAAAATAAAATTAAAATGAGCTACTGCCCATTTATTCAGATACTTACCTGGTGGTGGTGATTGAGTCGATGAAAAGAGGGAGGACCGGTGGGCTTTGACGGGAGATAATCATCAATTCTTCTTGAGAGAAACTTTTATGTGTGTGTTTAGGGTTTATGCTAACAAATTAACACATGTTATGATGATGAATGTGGTAGGTTTCAGAAAGAAACACGTATCCTCTCCTAAGCACCATTTGTTTATAATATATACTATAAATCTACTGTTGATAACACAATAAAAAATTGTTATGCAATTAAAATTAATAGTAAATTACTGTTCATAATAGAATAAAAAAATGAAACCCAATCTACTGTAGCGCACCAAATAAAGAATAAAAATAGCAGGTGTGTGTGCATCAAGATTCAACACAGGTTTTAATTTAATAATTAAACTACTGTTCACGATTAATAAAAAACAATTATTTCACAAGCACTGTAGCATCTGTGAGTATGATAAACGTTAGTTTGTACAATTTCATGGAAGTATCAACATAAATATGTTATCTAGGACTTGAGAATTACCATTTCCGTTGGCTTATGAGTTTTAAGTGTCTCTTCAAAAGACGTTGTTTGATATAGTCTATTTGATCAGTTTAATTAAGAGGATCACAAATTGTACACTTAGTTTAACCATGATGGTCAGATAGCTGGCTTGTGAAGGTGGCTATCAACTCAAAGAGATCTTTAAGTTTACTACTGCAATTTTGGGGCATGATCCTTTTGCTGCTAAGATGGTCAATTTACTGCTCAACACACAGATGGCATGTCTAGTATAAAAGATACCATGAACCAATTGTTTACTTATTAAGAATCACTTGTTTACAAGTTTATTACAGTAACTTTTAAAGTATATGATATGGTAAAGGGCTAAATGCAAATTCTATCTAACCCCTTTCTATTGAAGTTTGAATTAAAATATATACTATGAGACAACCGTGTATTACATGGGTCATTAATTTTATTTTATTTTTAACGGCAACAATCTCACAACGTACATATACCCCACAACTCTATCTTACATGTCCTTATTAAACATAACTTGAACCCACATTCTCACACAACATCGGATACCATTGGGACACAAGCCCTTTGGTAACACATTAACTAGTAACACATTAATCTTACACTTGTTACAAACAGAACTTACTTGAGGGACATCTGGTGCTACATAGTAGATGGCCACCGGCATTTTCATTGGAAGATTTGGGATTGCATCCTCAAACAAGAGAACCTTAATTGCTTGCCTTACTGATGGCCGCAAACTTCGATCAGGATGAGCACACCATAACCCTACCATCATCAAACATTCGAGTTGTTTCACATCAAATTCCTTTTTCAGCATTTTTGTCAACACCCGAAAGTAACTTACCTTTTCCAAGTAAATCCCAAACCCACTGTACCAATCCTACATGACTATTTGGGTCAACTCTATCTCTTGCCTTTCGCCCACAACCAATCTCTAGCGCAACCACTCCAAAGCTTTACACGTCCGATTCTTTGCTAGCCTTCCCTGTTGCAATGTACTCAGGAGCCATGTATCCTAGAGTTCCGGCTAAACCAGTTGTGTGTTGGCCCAGTCATGTTCCATTTTACTCGCGCCAATCCAAAGTCTCCAAGCTTCACTTTAAATTCTGAATCAAGCATTATGTTGCTCGGTTTAATATCTCGATGCACAACGCATTGTTTCCACTCTTCATGGAGATAAAGCAATGCAGAAGCTAAACCAAACAAGAAATATTTTTTTGCCAAAGAGGTGAGAATCAAGGCTGCCGTTTGGCATAAACTCGTAAACAATCAAGAATTGAGTTTGGTCATGGCACCAACCAATGAGTTGCACCAAGTTTCGGTGCCTTAAGCCGCTATTGATCTTCACTTCAGTTATGTACTCTTTTATTCCTTGTTTAGAACACAGCAACCGCTATCCCTTCATGGGATAAATAGCCCTTGTAGACACAACCAAATCCTCCCTCGCCCAACTTTTGGTCATTTGAGAAGTTGTTAGTAGCTAAAGCGAGATCATTGTAAGAAAATCTTTTGGCGGCTCCTCTTTCAAGAACCTCATTTATCGATGTCCACAAGACTAGTTCCAATATTGTATTTGTATCTGGTTGTCTTTTAATAAATACTATAGTAAATGCTGCAGCTATGCATATTACAACTACAACACCAAGCGATCCAGTTAAACCAACAGTAAGTTTCATTTTTTTTGATGTATTTCCATCCCTCTTTACAGGAATGAAATTTGAGTTGAACTCCCAGTAATGAAGGACATGCCTCTCAGTATTACTACCAGTGGTAGCCGAAAATCCAATTGTTACCCATTCCGGAAGAACGTCCCTGAGGTCAACTCGATAGGAAATACTGGTATTTTCTCGTGAAGTATTTTCAGCCAGCCGATAACCCCAAGACACATTCAAAATATATGTGCTAGCATTATACAAGACCCAAACATCAATAGGATCCCCGCTATGCATGCTAGCATTCCATTGAGTGTAGTTAGCAGAACCAATTGAGTTATTCTTCAAATGGAGGATCCCATTCTGCGTTGGCAAAGTGTCAAATTCAATGAAAATCATTTGGTTTTGATGTGAATCTGAGTTAGTTAGGTTCAACACGCCTAAAAAGCCACCTGCTGAGTTTGGAGGAATATCGAAACCAACTTGCGCAAGAAAGAAAACGAGCCCATGGCCATATAACGAATTATTTCGTGTATCGATGGTGAAAGTAAAATGAGTGGTGAAATCGGATAGCTTCCCAGTATTGCTATCCCATATCGGGACTGCATCCGTGTATTGGGCTTGACCAACACGATTGAGGTAATTAACTATGTTAAATTCGATGGTTCCATTAGCTACCCATCGCCTAAACATTGTATATTCGTTGCTTTAGGATCAAATGAAGTGATTTCAAAATATAGTGATTCATATAATGGCAACAAAAATATGGAAGAAAAAAGGAAAAGAAAGGTGGAAGTAATTTGATGTCTAGTATATGATGAACAAGAGAATAATTTTTCCATAACTCGAGCAATATTGTGAGTGTGAATGGCACCTGAAAACAGGATATATATATATAACATCATTTATAATCCCGAAGTATTGATTCTAAATTTCTACTATAAAATACCTTTGGGTCAAAGTCTTCATATCATTTCCGCGACACAGTAAAACTAAAATTTTCTAATCAAGACACGAAGACTTGTACCATATATATCTTTACTGGCCTGCAAGAAAAATGAGATGTTTAACAATATAAAAACTATGAAAACGACACTATGTTTTCGAGGAAGCTCACCAGTAACATAAACTTAAACAAATGTTGAATGATGCAAATATTCAATAGTAAACGCAATTAGTTCAAATATATGAAGAAAAAATAAAATAGTAAAAGCAATTACTTTCACGTTTAAACATGTAACTGAAGCAGTGAAAGAGTTTGTTACCACAGATTAACAGGTTGGAGTGTTTGGATCAAAAAACCAAATTGCCTATTTTAGAGAGATATGGGCATTTTTCAAGCAGCTTATTTAGCGCAATCAGCAAATTTAAAGTAAGCACCGCGGCAGTTCAAAGTTGCTTATCCAAGGCAACGTATTTCAGTCAGACATTATAAGATAGTTTGAAAAGCAAAGTAGCAAACCCAAACACTTATCAATGTTTTTAATAAGCAATCCTAAACACACCCTTACATTTAAGTGTTAAGATAATCATTTTTAAATGTATCTAACTAGCCACTATATTGTGTAAACGGTTTTACCCCGTTAAATATATTACTTCAAAAAACAGTTAATCACATACGATGCAGGTGTGACTTACATTTCACACCAGGCAAAACTACATCATAATGAAAAACTAATAAGGTACATTTGACTAAAGATAAATAATAGAAAACACCAAACATAAACCATGATCTTCAGATCAACCATCTTCACTCCTATTCTACACGTTAGTATCCTCACTCTCATCTCACCATCCATGTCATCCTCCACACTGGTAGATATAATCATATTGTTCATCCATCTCATATACGTAAATATTAGTAAGCGGAGCAAAGTGCACGTTTATCCTTTCTTTTCTCATCTATCACTTTATCTTCCTCTTCTTTGTCACGTGGAGTGCTCGGTTTACCAAACTCTTCCTTGTTCTTCATTTTCAAACCCTTGATCTTCCCTTTCGTTTACCACCTTTTCTATTGGAGGAACATTTGACTTCGTGTCAAAACATAGTCCAAACTAGCCATACTTCTAAAGACATCAAAAGCATTTGAAACCTTACTACTAGTGTCAACCGTTTTACCATTAGTTACCTTAGATTTCTTCTTCTTTTCAACGTCTTTTTTAGGCTTATAAAGTCCATTTCCTCTGCACAATAGGATGTTGCGAATCATCCAATGACCATTCTCAAGCATCGCTTCCAAACACCGAGCTGTATAAAACCAGAAGAAAAAAAGTCACTAGAGTTCATCATTATCTTAATTAGGTTAGTCCAAGCATTCTTCGCATAATTCACCACCACTCGGTACGCAGTAACGCAGCCGTTTTTCCTATAAAGTATCAATACGCCGTATTTTCAAACCTATCATTGACTTCAAGGACCGATGACATAGGTAATGCAATATTAGGCCCATCACATGCAAGCGCTTCAAGAGTGCAAAAATTGATCTTTTTCGCTGAAAAATCATATTTACGCAATTTGGCATAGGTATGAGACCCATGCCAGTAGAACTCGTATTAGAAACATTTCCACATACATCATTCATGCTTGTAAACTCCTTGTTTACACTAGCTTGTTCATCGGCGATTTCCATTTTGTTTCCCTAGCTTGATTAACCAATTTAGAGCTAATTGATTTTACACTAGCTTCCGAACTGTTTTCCTTCAAACTAGATTATTTGTCCTTTTCCTTTATACCTATCCCATTCGTAAAACCCTTCTCCATGGTTACTACATACAAATCTAGACCAACACTATCAATCCCATGTACCAAATCCTGTGCGGCTAAATTAGAGTTAATTAAAAAACCCTAATTCGACCCCTATCCTTGAATCTGCTTCATATCCCAAGGTCAGACTAAAAACAAATCGACATAATTAGATGCAACGAATATTTGATTATCCGTTTGTTTATATCAAACTATCAAAGAGATGTCATATATGGTCAAAATATGTTTTAACACACCAGTTCACAGCACAGCACACTCATTCTTTATGTTATACTGTAGACTACATACACAATTTAAATAAGTTTTACAGAGTTGTGAATTAACTTTCTTATCAATCTATATGAACTCATGTTAAGAATCTACTTTAAAAGGCTAGAGATCAATTAAACAAGGTTATTAATCAGTTTAAAAACTTGAATCAACCTTTTATCAGAACTCATCTTCTCATTCCTTATTGCCGCTGCATTGCGTTAAAACCTTGATTACCTTCTAGTTTTACAAAAGAGGGGCCATGTTTGCAAAATGACATATCTTGTAACATTCTTACATTCATACACACTAGTATAAACCATTTAATTACATTCTCAAATATTAAAAATATCTTCCCACATACTGACCTTTTAGCAACATCAATATTATGTTATAAATTCGGTTCCCTTTTGGTTAATCATTATTCAGCGTGCAAGATCAATGCTAGTGTTGGTCATCGTAGCGCCAGCAGAACTTACTTGAGGGACATCAGCTGGTGGTATGTAGTACATGGGCACAGGCATTTTCATTGGAAGAATTGGAATTGCATCCTCGAACATGAGCACCTTAATCGCTTGCCTCATCGACGGCCTCATCCTACGGTCAGGATGAGAGCACCATAACCCCACCATTATTAAACACTCGAGTTGTTTCACATCATATTCATTTTTCAACATTTTGTCAACACCCGAAAGCAGCTTACCTTTTCCAAGTAAATCCCAAACCCACTGTACCAATCCAAGATTAAAGCTTTGGTCAACTCTATCTGTTACCCTTCGCCCACAAGCGATTTCAAAGGCAACCACTCCAAAGCTATACACGTCTGATTCTTTGCTTGCCTTTGCTGTTGTTATGTACTCAGGAGCCATGTAGCCTAGAGTTCCGGCTAAACCAGTTGTGTGTTGGCCCAATTCATGTTCCATTAGTCGTGCTAATCCAAAGTCTCCATGTTGGAAACCGTTAAGATCAATCAATCTTTAATCATGTTAGAACCTTAGCCACATTAGTTAGTAGTTGTAAATGATTGCAGCCATGTAAATAAGCCAATAAAGGCTGCATAAATTCGTCTGGTCTGGGCCAAAGGCCAACAGACCCTAAGACAGTTTGAAAAACAGTTAATAGTTAGTTATGTGTCAGTTATAATGAAAGAGTATGACTCTTGGTTTTAATGAACCATCACACCCTTTCAATGACACCTCTTAGATTACTATATATAGGAACTATGTATGACAGTTATTATTATCAATTTTACAGTTTATATTGTTAGTTAATTTCCCTCCATATTTCTGTCTTTTTGCCTACTTTGCATGCTACTTCACACTCTTAAACAATCACACAATTGTCTATCACAAATGGTGAATACAAACACTTTCTTGGAGAACAGATGGTCAAGGCCAAGTTCTAGTGCCTATGGCCTTCCTAACACTCCAAGCTTCACATTGAACTCTGAATCAAGCATTATGTTACCCGGTTTTATATCTCGATGCACAACACATTGTTTCCAATCTTCGTGGAGATAAAGCAATGCAGAAGCTAAACCTGTAGCAATCTTATACCTTACGCCCGTTCAAGAAAAATCTTGTTGCCAAAGAGATGTGAATCTAGGCTGCCATTTGGCATAAATTCATAAACAATCAAGAATTGACTTTGATCATGACACCAACCAATGAGTTGCACCAAATTTCGGTGCCTTAAGCTGCTATTGATCTTCACTTCAGTTATGTACTCTTTTTTACCCTGTTTAGAGCCTTGTGAAATTTTCTTGACGGCAACCGTTATCCCTTCATGTGACAAATAGCCCTTGTAGACACAACCCAACCCTCCCTCGCCCAACTTTTGGTCATTAGAGAAGTTGTTAGTAGTTAATGCGAGATCATGGTAAGAAAATCTTCTGGCGGCTCCTCTTTCAAGATCCTCATTTATAGATGTCCACGTGACTGTTTTCGATAATGTATTTGTATCTTGTGTTTGTCTTCTAAAAAGTACACAGCATGCTGCGGCTATGCCTACTACAACAACAACACCAATAGATCCAGTTAAGCCAACAATAAGTTTTGTTTTGTTTGACTTATTTTCTTCCCTCTTTACCATAAACAAACTTGAATTGAATTCCCAATATTGAAGGATGTGCATCTCGGTATTAGTACCAGTAGCAGCCGAAAATCCGATTGTTACCCATTCGGGAAGAACTTCTCGGAGGTCAACATTATAGGAAATGCTGGTGTTTTCTAGAGAAGTATTTTTGGACGACCCATAGCGCCAAGACACACTGAAATTATATGTAGTAGCATTATACAAGACCCAAACATCAATAGGATCTCCGCTATGCATACTAGCATTCCATTCAGTGTAATTCACAGAACTAATCGAGTTCTTGTTAATACCAACATGTTCAAACGGAGGATCCCATTCTGGGTTGACAAAAGAGTCAAACTCAATGAAAAACCTTTGGTTCCGAGGCGAATCATAGTAAGTTTGGTTCAAAATGCCCAAAAAACCACCTGCTGAGTTTGGAGGAATATTGAAACCATCTGGGGCAAGAAAGAAAACGAGCCCATGACCATACGATGATTGAGCTAGTGTATAGATGATAAAAGTAAAGTGAGTACTAAAATCAGATAGCTTCCCAGATTTGCTATCCCATATCGGACCTGCATCTGAGTATTGGACATGACCAACACGATTAAGGTAATTGATTCGGTTAAAATCTATGGTTCCATTAGAACCTATGTTGGCGTCACCTACACATACTATGCTATTTGTTGCATTAGCCTCAAAATCGGCGAATTAAAAATATACTGATTCATATAAAGGCTGGAAAAATATGGAAGAGCAGAAAAAAAACAAGGTGGAAGCAATTTGATCTCTAATATTATGTGTATGAATGGCACCTGAAAACATCGTTCACTAACGCAAAATAATCAAAATATTGTTCCGAATTAGGCAACCTTGACTTCATATTATCAAGATACGAAGACTTATACGATACTACATCTTTAGTGGCTTCGAGCAAGAAAGATAAAATGTTCTCCACAATATAAAAACAATGAAAAAGACACTGTGTTTTCGAGGAAGCTCGCTAATTACTTAAATTATATTTGTTTATACGTAAGCATGTAGAATGCTGTACCATAAACTAATTGATTATATAAAAAAGAGGAGACAATTCCCTTAGTTTTGCAGTAATGTTGAATGATTCTGTTGGACAATTACGACAACAAACCCGAAGTTCGATCGCGGAATGCTAGATCGCGAGTTGTATCGAGCACAAGTAGCAAACACGAGAGACTACACAGAACGATAAGAATATGCACACGCTATACGCTCAAACACCCCTTTATTAAAAACCTAATAAACCTTACAATTTGAGGAAGAAAAACGAATAACTAGCATCCCTCATCTCTATTTATAAAGATGAGATGGTAGAAACATATCCTAAATAGAATAGAAAACATCCTTGCCTTGCAAGACAAGTTTAACTAATCCTAGTTATAGTCTATTCCTAATCTAAATTATAATGTACACTTGACCCTCTAAATTATGTTTAAGTTTACTACTAATTTTCCTACAATTTCCACCTTAGGAGTAACACTTAAACATAACCGATACTCAGCACCTTTTCCTCGTGCTGGAACCTCGAATCGGGGAACACCTTGTCAACCAGGCATTGTACTTCAGTAATTTCCCTAGATTAGTTTCCATAGACTCCTTCATTTTCTTCTTTTCAGCAAGCAGTGATAAACGTTAGCCTTCTCCGATACGCAACAGCTTCAACCAGTAATGCTGGAACCTCGGACTGGGGACCACCTTCGTCAAGGCACAAGTAGCAATACCCGCTACTAACCTTAGCTCAAATCCTGACTCTGCAAAGAGTCCCTTTAGCCATGTATCCTCCTTCAATTTTCCAGTAAGCGTCATATACTCATGACCCCTTACTCTTCTTTTCTTCATCATGATTCCCTAACAGACCACCCTCTAACGACAACGTAGAGTGTCCACCCAACAATATCTGAATCGACATCCCGTTGGAAAACCTGAATCGTGTCACCCTCAGAGTATTACCACTTTGAGTCCTGAACATCTCCATACCAAGTATAACTTCCTTTGCTTCAACCACCAAACCTTTGGTAACCCAGATCTTAGCCTTGCTTTCGCAAGTAAACGCCATATAATCTATATAGAGGAATAGATATATGAACATACCAGGTGCATACTTCCAGTAATATATGTTATTGTCGCACTGCTTTGCCTGAAACCATCACTTAGCATACACATACTAGATCGAGTATCCATATCTTCTTTCATTACAGACATCCACTTGGAAATTACCTCATAAGCAACTGCATCCCTGAAAGTCAATGACTCATGTGCATATTCTTCTATCACTCCAGCAACTCCTAAAGCAGCCATATTACTATCACCTCTATACCTTTCGGCAGCATTACCCTCTGTACCCTCTTGGCCAGGTACTCTGGTTTTCATAATGAACGCTCCTACATTTGCACCATGGTGTACCTGCTTGTTTACCAAGCAGTCCGTGTTTGTCTTTTCTTCAAGTTGCTTGTCTTCCAATTGTCTTTGAGCCACTACAACATCGTCGTTACTAACCCAAAAATCCTCAGTTGCGCGATTCCCTTGAGCTCCCTGCAGTTCCACCTCAAACCAAACACGTATTTCATCCTGTACTCCATGGAATCCTGTTTCAAAACCAGGACCAAGTTGTTTGAACTTAACTTGTTTAGAACCAAGTTGCTTTAATCCAACTTGTTTTGAACCCTCATGATTTTGTATAATATTCCCATCGAGCTTTTCGATGTTTAACCTAGTATTCATACTTGCCATTCTTCTTTAATCTTGCTACAAACCTTGTCAAGTTGCTTTTTAATCAACTTTATCAACAAGTCTCACAAGCCGTGTGCTAAATTTGCTTTCTTGTAATAATTGATCTACTAACCTTTAGAAAAAGCCTAAAGCTTTGATTTTTCCACCTCAATTCTACAACATTGATATACCTTGTACCGTCTTCCAAAAAACACCAAGACTTAAATACCAAGAAACCATCTAAAGTGAATCTTTTGTCGATTAAACCCTAACAAACCTGGAACTTGAAACCCAAGTAACAAACTAGTCGACAAAATCCTTGATGATAGAAGAACTCTAAAAAAACCTTGAACAAATAAATCAAAGAAAACCATTTGATGAAACCCTTGCTCAAATTGATCAAACTTCACCACCAAGTAACCTTCTTTAAACCAAAACCTTCAAGCTAAAACTTCTTGCAAAACCTTGTCACATTTGAAGCTCAAAACTAAAACTCCTTGTGACAAAAGAAAAGATTTCCTATAACCCTAGGAGAATTGATCCGCCTCCTTGCAAGAAAACTTCAAGAACCTTGTTGCCCAAGAATCTTGACTCGTAAACCTAGAAACCCTGAATCTTGTAATCTACACAAATGATAGCCAAATATTAACCGAAAAACCACAAAGAACACAACCACCAGGCTAGAAACTTCGATAGCTTATATTTCCCTCTTGGAAGATCCTATGCAAGATCCCTCCAGTGAGATCCTATATCTATGTGTCTTTAACCTACGGTTCAAATTTCGTAGAAATCCAACGGTTAACAAACCCGCATCGCCAATTCTCCCACGGCTGCGCAGTAACCGACAAACCAAACCCGGTTCACTCATTTTTCTTGTTTTGGCTCTCTCCATGTTGTGTTGTTCTTCTTGAACATGGATGTGATACCAATTGTTGGAAGAAATCCAACAAACCAGTTTCTAGAACGGAACCACAAAATCAAGAACTACTCCAACAAGACCTCGACAAAGGGTTATGATCCCTTAATGCCGAGTTGCACCAATACACGCGGGATATTTATACTCAAATGTTTATTAAAAGAGAGTAAGAAAACAAGGTACAAATAAATAGGGGGTGAGAAACTTAATCCTTGTTGACCAAGGAATCTACAACTGAGAAGGTTAGGAAATTTCCTAATACATGACTAACCTCCTTAAGTTTGAGCTAAACTACAACTAAGCCTCTAAACTTATATCCTAACTATTACACACTAATATTCTAAAATCCTATGTAATAAGCTTATTTATATATAGGAACCGAGGGTTTGTGGTTTTACAATGGCAAGCATTCAAGAAGCTAAAGAAACCATTAGAATGTTTGATGGCTCTGTAAGTGCTTTTTTCTTCTATGACTTCATTTTCAGCATCAAAATTTAACTAGTGTCATTAAATTTTGCAGTAAGTATGATTGTTGTCTGTAATTCCATGTAGAAATGTTGTTTGGTGCATAATGAGTTAGAAGAACAAACACATGTAGACATGTAGTAGATTTTGGGGTTAAATCATTGGCGTCTTTGCAGCCGCCACTGATGGCTCAAAGATGTAAGTTGCAGTTTCCTTTGTTGGATCGAAACATGAGAAAAAAACAAATATTCAAAGCATGAAGATTTAGAGTGGTTGCATATTCTATTCAAAGCTCATGGAACATTTAGTGTTTATTGCAAGTCGAAGACTGATTACTCTCTCATAGTTTATGAGGGAATAGTTGTTCTTGCACCTGCCAACCCCTTCGATCCTCTCAGGTATCAATATAATTCATCATTTTTGTAATAACACATTACATGACATTGTGTTATTTCAAATTAGATGGGTTAGGTATTGGGTCAATACGGGTTAGGGGTTGGAACATGTGGGGTCAAAACAGGTCACTTAGAATTATAGGTCAGTCGGATTGTCATAGTTTTTGTTTTAGAGTATCAAATACCGTGTTTGTGTTGTTTGAACTTGGTTTATGTTGTATTACATAAAACACAAGTTGTTTTAGAGTAAAATAAAAAAAGGCTTAATGTTTGAGGGGTGTTTGGATAATTAGCTTATGAGCTTATTTGAAATAATAAATAACCAAATGTTATATGGTTCTATGCAGAATCAGATTGAGAAATGGATGGGGATTAGAAAAATACTTTCGTCACCAAGAAACGAAGAATCAGTAAGGTGCAATGGCATTTCACCTGGCTGCCACATGTTTGTTGACCAAAATAGCACTAACATCACAAAAAACGTTCCTCCACACACATAAGCTTTGCCTTCTTCATGGTCCTAATTTTTAGTTAATACTCATTGCAGACGTGAAAACTCCCGACTAGAGGTTGTGGTTGTCAACGACAATGGCGGTGTCAAGAATATAAGTAATGTTACCACAATTATGAGATAGTAAAATTTGTCGTTATAAGAAAATAAAAAAATAAAAATTAATGTTACAACAAAAGAATATAAGTTCATATAGCATGATTCCAAGTTTTAACCATTTTCTTATATGTGTAGGCTTATCTGTTTGCCCAAAAAAATTCCGCCTGCTTATTTTACGACCACATACGGGATTACGTTAGATGTTCGCTAGACTTGGTGGTTGTACATAGTGTGAAGTCAGCTGATGGTGCTGATATGGAGGATCATGAGCTGACTTTATTAGCTAAAGGGTTGGAGAAACGTGTTAGCATATTCCATATAATGGTCTTAATCTATTTACGTCTAATATATGTGTACAAAATGTGGTTGATTTATTTTTGGTAATAATTAATTAATTACCATAATGTAGCTCCTAAATCTTGATAGGAGATTTCATTATATAAGGATTATATTATGTATTATAATCTCTACCTAATATGGAGTTGATCCATACTCAATCTCTCACTATAAATAAGGGATTAGTTCTACCCCATAACACACACAAAGATTCCATCATCTTGTAAGAGGATTCGGTAGAAGATCAAAGTTCCACCGAGTATTCCATGAAGTTCTCTACTCTCAACTCAAATAAGTATATCTTTTAGGTTTATCGAATCATTGCTCTTATTATATATACATATGATTTGGGATTAAATACAACATGTGGTATTAGAGCGAATGATCAAATCATATTTTTTTTATTAATATGCGTGACTATTGTTGTTGCATACGAGGCATACAGACCCGTGCGATGCACACGGGTTGTGTCTAATTGTTGATTGCGTAATGGTTTTGTGAAATGTTGATGTTGCATATTTTTGTAACTGGAAGCCAACTGTTTAGCTACACAGTTATAAAATATTTGAGATATAAGTGAAGTTTTTAGTCTAAACATCATTTTGTCACCATTTGAGTTATAATGTAAACCTTTTGTACCTAATTTTTCACTCTCGTTAGTTACATTTGATATATTGGCAAAATTAACTTTTGCCTAATTTATCAACATAAAAATATAAGTTGTATCTTTGTAAAGATGAGTTGCCGAAAAATGCGCAAGATGATTTCTTTAGAGATATAAGGTGAAAATTATATATCTGTAAGTCATCCACAATGGAAATCACATTTGACAATAAAAAAGCTAAGCAAATAATTATATTGTGTTTCACGAAACATCATAAAAAAGCTAAGCAAATAATTATAACAGTTGGAATACATACGATACTTTTGCATAGATTATTTGATAATCATTCAGGTGTGATGTTGTGGTCTTGCTATATGTTCTTGCGCATTCTTCTTTAACCTGAAGTGCAGCAAAAGAAATGTGTTATAAACCATGTTAAAGTTAATTAAAGCTTATTTTCGCATTGACAAAGAGTACAGTTTTTAGTTGGCAGACCAATGTCTCTGTGCTTCCGGCCTCGTCCCAAAGTAATCAAATAGAAGTCAAGTTAATGATAGACTAAAGATAACACATAGGCTGTTAAAAGAACGCGGTGGAATTTAGCTTTAACACCTGGTCCAAATCTAATTGGATAACTGTGTTCACTTAAGCTGCTATAAATTTTCACCTGGAATTATGAGAAGTTCAAAACTATGAGATAAATGATTTTATGTGTGTAAACAGAGAACAAAGATAAGAGGGCAAGTAGCATCTACCATGATATGCTCGACTAAAACGTGAATATAGATACTCTTTGTCACTCCAGGAATGATATGACAATGCCCTTGTAAAAATTGATGGTTTAAATTGTTAAGAAGGCGACTCTTATTAGAGTTATGAGCAGCCACCACATCTTCTTGCAATGTTATTAAATTCCCTACATGCAAAATTACACCGATGCCCTCCGATGGCATTGATGCACTCATCATGGTTTGAAGACTCGAATAACTATTAAGTAATCCTTTGGTTAAGTTAGTTGGCTGAATAAGATCTGCTTTTAGTTCTCTTGATAGATGTACATAAATATATGTACAGAACTCAGGGGATCCTTCAATGGATTTCAACCAGGAATTTCAAGTTGGCGAGAATGTGGGTATTGGACATTTATACTATGGTATGAGCTAATGAAGGATTGAGTTGTGGTGGGGCAATCAAACTGCGTATATATAACCAATCTTCAATCAATCAAGTCAAATCAAATATGCACTCAAAAAACAAAGTAAACCATATATAACCACCAATAACAAAACCTCAAGCCTAATTAATAATTAATGGGAGTGTTTAGAACAGCTTTTTTGAGGGTCGATTCGGGCAACAAAAAAGTGCACATGCTGTTATAAATATCTAGTTTAGAGGGTGTTTGGACATGACCATTAGTGGTTGTAACTTTGAAAGTAACCTTGAAAAAAACATTAGTGCATGCAACTTTATCAAGGGTTGTTTGGATAGGGCTAAAGCCTGCGTTCTACATATGCATAAACTTTAAAAATGAGGTGTTTGTATGTGAGAGGTAATTTGGTATTTACTTTATGTTTTGATCAATTCTCTACAACTAGTATGAAACTGATTTTTAGAATCTGAGTGTTTGGCCACTAAATAATCAAATAATAATTTATGCTAATAATGTTTTTTAGAACTCTTGTGACTCAACGATTCTCAACTCTTGTTCTTACTGTTTTACTCAAACAGTGTGTCTCTGTGTGCGTTGGGGGTGGGGGTCTTTGATAGTTATAAGTTATAACAGTCAAACTTAGACTACTAATAATGTCACTGGTGAGTTAACATACCTATACTTTGTCATATATTTGACCATTTAGCCTTGGGAAGAGATGGAGTTAGTGTTTTAACCATTGTATGTTTACTTATGTTGCAAAAGGAATGCTAAAATATGTTGGAAGCCACTCTTGAATACGATTATATATGCACCAAATTGATAAAAATATTCAGAATCATTCGTCATAAAACACAAAAAAGTTTTTGTTGCATATTTAGTAATAAGAGACAAACGCAAATCTAAATACCCACTCTTAACAAATTAAGCATTCACTAATAGTGAAAAATAAGAGGAAAGTAAATACCTTAAGTTCATCAGCCTCTCCTTCAAGCATACTTTTGTAACTGCGGTGAATTTGGAATGACTGGTCGATTTTGCATAAATAGCTGCCACTTGGTCATGCTTATTGGGGCCACCTCTAGATGAAAATCCAGCTCCTTCACTGTATCATTGATTGCTATAAGCTTATCTTTAAGTAACCAAAACTCATTGAAGAAGACCGTTGGATAATAGTTCCATGTGGTAGGTTCAATATTCATGTTTGCAACTCATGTCAAGAAATTCAAATTATGTGAATTAATAACAATGAAAAGTTGTACCCCAAGAGTAGCAAGCCAATAAATTGACAAAAAAACATTGACAACTAAATTAGAAAAGGATACACGGAGCAACATTAGGTGGAATAGACCCTTTTGAGTACCTAGAGAACAAATTTAAGAACTATCGGGTCAGTAAAGAAACCTTTACACAAAATTTATTCGAAAGAATTCAAAAAACCTAAAATCATGCTCAACTTCCAAACCTCTTATGTTCAGACCTAAAAACCTGCAAAGGAAACAATCAATCAATTACAACTTACACAAAAAAATCCATTTCATCAAACACTTAATGTACATCCTACAACTACATTATGTTCCCAAAAACAATAAACTTTTCAAAGAATACAATTCCCAAAACTACTACAAATAATCCAAAAACGGCCACACAAATAACAGTTAGGCGAGGTCACGAAAAGTTTCAAAATAAATAATAAAAAGTGAGCTTATGAAAAATTAGCCTAAACTAAATCAGCCATAAGCCGACTATAAACCAAAACGAACATCCATTGAGGCATTTCATCAAACACATTATCTGCCATAAATGTTTCACAATCCCAAATATAACATAAAGCTCATTAAAAAAACATATCACATACCAAGATGCACCAAATTAATAACAACCTACAATTAACAAACAAAACAAAATAAAACATTATTGAGATAATAATGAGTTAAATTTGGATTTTTCAATATACTCATAAGAATCATAGAAAATATAGTTGGTACGGGTTATTTAAAAAAAATTATTGGGTTGTAATCGAAAGATAACAGCAGAACCGTTGGCATTCATCTTAAAAACCTAGGGTTTTGGCACTTGAATGGCTTTGTTTTATGTTACTGATGCATTAATAAGGTATTGGAGTTGTAATTGCATTATAACAGCAGGACCCTTGAGATGCTTGTATAATTCTTTCCAGTTGCTTAAGCCTTTAATGGATACAACCCCATTAAATTAAGGGGCTGTGTCTTTTAATATAATAGATTACGTTGATCTATTGCATTGATATTTAATTATTTTTACATGATGATAAATCAAAGACATGATCCACGCATTAAAGATATCTATAAATTATTTTCCTTTGTCACATTTGTCATAACTTAAAATTAATAAGGTTGTTTGGCCGAATCGATAATATTAACGGATTCATAAACAACAGATCTGATGTATATTTTCCTTTTATTTAACTATTCATGTAATAGATGATGATATGCATTGCATTAATGTTATAAACTCATATACGACCCAATTGTCTGTTTTGTATTGACAAATATTTTTGTAATGAATATAACTCAAAAGTAAATTGTTGCTTATTATTACTTGATATTTAATAATACTTGTGTTTGTGTTTGACTGCTATCTCACATGTATGATAATATATGTTTTAGCTCTAGAGCAGTGATATTCATAGTTGCATCTAAATTTGTATGTAATTATGATATAGTCTATCTTTATTTTAAGTTTGTTTGGTCACCTTATAACTCATAAATAAATAAAACTAATTTAAACATTTATGTTCGAAGCAAAGAAACAGTTTTTCTTGATTAGAATTAACAAGAGTGCATTCTTCCATAATGTTTAATTGAATAGGGTATACTTGTTTTCATTATTTTGTTTACATGTGTTATGACAACTTGATTGTTAAGGTTGGTTGTAGGCCCAAAGGATGCAATTAATTGAAACACTTAAGTGAATGAAAGTTGTAACTAGTTACGTTTTGATGAGTTTAAGTTACGAGTTAAGCCCAAAGGATAACCGCAATCTTAATCTTAATCATTAAACGGTATTTGCAAATTAAATTCTTAGTTATCCAAAGGTGATTATTTGTTAATTTAATTTTGCATGATTTTAATGGAGAAGTTATTAGTGTGTTGTTGATGGAACCAAAGAGAAGTTGACAATTACACCAAACTTTTTATGTGAACCTAATTTTGTGTTGTGGTTAGATTTGTATAACTAGCTTTTACCCTATAGTTGGTTGTTATTATGATACTAATATAGTCTTTATATGATTTGTACCGTGTAAATAATTTTAGTCCTATATGAGCTTAATGATGAGTTTGTTGTTACAACTTTGACACCTACTGCTATTACCAACTGTATATCTAGCATTGAACCCCTAAATGGAACATATTTTTCATCGTGGAGAGAGCAAGTGAAAATTTCCCTCGGCATAACGGATTTGGACTATGCATTAAGATTCAACAAACCTAACCCTCTAACGACCACTAGCACGGTCGATGAGAAAAGGACTTATGAAATATGGGAAAGGTCGAACCACATGTCCCTAATGATAATGAAGAACTCTATTTCGGTAGTTATTCGATGTGCCATACCGAACTCTAAGAATGCTAAAGAGTTCTTAAAATATGTTGAGGAACACTTTAAGGGCTCTTCTAAAGCTAATGTGAGTACTCTAATTCTCAAAATGCTCACCATAAAATATGATGGTCTTAGTAGGGTTCATGAGCATATCATGATGATGAATGACATGGATTCTAAATTAAATGACATGGACATGGCAATATTTGGAGGTTTTCTTATTCATTTCATAATGACGTATCTCCCTGCTCAGTTTGCTACTTTTAAGATCAACTATAACACGTAAAGGGAGAAATAGAAAATGAATGAGTTAATAGCCACGTGTGTCTAAGAGGATGAAAGGTTTAAAATTGAAAAGTCAGATACTACTTACCTTACTACCACCAAAGGCCACAAAAAGAAAAGTTTTAAAGGTAACAAAGGTTATAAATGGGAAAAATGACATTCTGATAAGGAAAGTTTATGTAATGGCAAGGAATCAAGCCCTAAATGTCGATACTATAAGAATATTGGCCATTTCCAAAAGGAGTGCCCAAAGTTTCGAGAATAGTTAGATAATAAAGGTTCATCTTTTTCCTATATCACTTAGGAAAGTTTTTTCATTAATGTCCCTTCAAACACTTATTAGATTGATAGTGGTTCCATGGTACATATAACAAATTCATTGCAGGAATTCCTTTCAAAGAGGATGTTACAAAAGGGGGAAAGAACCATTAAAGTTAGCGACGGGTATGAGAGACATGTTGAAGTCATAAAAACTCTTAAATTAATTTTAAAGAGTGGTTTCAGTATATACTTAAAAGATACACTTTATGTTCAATCCATTACTCGAAACCTTATTTATGTTCATAAATTACTTCTTCATGATTATGAATTTATGTTTGGATATTATGGTTTGAAAGTGTTTATATTGATTTTGGTCTTGTTAGCACTGGTTCATTAGATAATAACCTCATTAAATTGCAATTAGATAACAACTTTGAAAAATCCCTATTATCAATGGATGTGAATGTCAATGGAAAAAGAAAACA
>BQNB010115445.1:0-21558 GCA_026074375.1 Tanacetum coccineum
TTTCAAGTTCACCGGAACTTATTTATGATAATACCTCAATTGAAGGTATTATATGTTGGTGTTCGTTTACCAACTTTGTATTTTTTTTTCTTTTTTAAAGGACAATTTTTTTTATGTTTTTATGATAACTATACTAAAAAGAAAAAAATATTTTTTTTACTTTTTATATTTTTTAATTTTTTTTTGATTTTTGAAATATTTAACAAAAATGAAACTTTCGAGGACGAAAGAATCTTCAAACCAAATCAATAAACGTAAACGACAGAATCTTTAACACAAGTCCCCGGCAGCGGCGCCAAAAACTTGATGTGGTAATTTTAATACACTAATAAAATATACGATATAATACCACAAGAGCAATTAAGAAAATTCCCTAAGGAAAATTCACTCTTAAAAGATAAATATAATATATAATATGTATATTTAACCGGGAAGTATGATCACTCGGGTCGTTTCTCCAACGACTTGTGAAATTGAAACTACGTTTTAGCTCGGATTATGATTTGAATAAGAGAAAGGATATTTTTGATTATTTATAACTACTAAATAAACGCTATAATTAAAATAAACACTTAACAAATTAACGGGAGCAATTAAAAGTGACAAATAAGCAAATACACTAAAATTAACTCCTAAAAATGTAAACTAAATTTATAAACCTAAAATAGGACAAAAGAAAATTTTAAGAAAAAGAAAAACATTTTTTTGATTATTTTTAAATTTATTATGAATTAAAAGCTACTTTAATTTAATTAAATCCTAAAAAAAGCAAATTAAGTTCTAAAAATTTAGAAAAATGATTTTTAAACTTAGAAAAGTCTAAAATAACATAAAAACTCAGAAAACTATTTTTAACTATTTTTAAAATTAAAATCCTATTCTTAAACTTAAAATTAAAAGCTCAAAAATGAAAATTAAAATCTAGAAGGTGTAAAAATGAATTAACTGGATGTAATCCTAAAAGTAATTTTTATAAAACTAAAAACTAATTTTTTATAATTTTCTGAAACTTTTTCTATTTTTTATGAATTTTCGAAACTTTAAACTTTAGAAAAATGATTAAAAATACTCTACTTAATGAAAAATTACCAAACAAATCAGGAAAAATCTATTAAGCATCTATGAATACTAGAAAAATACTAACTACTTAACAACTTATCTAAAAAGCTCTATAATAAGCTATCTAAGCTACGGCTTATAAGGAAAAAATAAAAGAAAAACAAGTATAAAGATTAAATGGTGCAAAGGATGGTTGGATGAGCTAATGAAGCACAATGGTTAACATACTTGGACTATGAAAGGGAGGTCGTGGGTTCAAGTCTGGCAAACCTCAATCTTTTTGCATTTTTTTTATTTTTCACTTTTTGCAAAAACTAATTACTAGAATTTAGAGAAGACATGTTTTTAAGCATTTTAGACCAAACAAGTATAAGCTGAAACCTAAAATTAAGCTCTAAAACAGCTTATTAAAAAGCTGTTACAGATAGTAAGTATTTGAGCTTACTTTCACTTAAATAGATGCACAAGCTTCAATATAAGCTCAAATCCAAAAACAAAAGAAGTTCTAGAAAGCTTATGGTTTGCTTAAGCTAAATATGAAAAGCTATTAGAACTAGAAACACATTAAGCTAACTGAAATTGAAAGGCAAACTAGCAAACTCAGAAGGTAACTCAAAAAGCACAAAATCTATTTAAGCTAAAAAGCTCATTAATCTAAGACTTAGGCTAAGCTCTTGGAATTTTATCTATCTACTCATTAGCTATGAATTTAGACAAGAAAATAAGATACTACAATGTAAAATTTTAAAACTAAGGTGCTAAATCTATTCCTACTATTTTTTGATTTTTTAGATTTTATGAAAACTTTAAAGCTAAATGCCCCTAAGATTTTAAGCTAGAAATGAAAAACAAGCTTTAAACTAACTAATCTTATATGAAATCTAAGAGCTTATGGAAATTTAAACTCTAAATCCTAAAAACACTTGGTTAATTTGAGGCTTAAAAAGTCAGCAGTAGTAACTATGGTTACTACTGCTGATGCAAATGACCAAGAGGGCAAAACAAAGTTGCAGGCAACCAAGGTTGTTTCTACTGCACTAGTTACACTCAATGAGTGTTAATACACTTTAACAAATAAATACTATACCTAGGAAAGCTAGGATCAAAAAGTCTCAAAGATCTAAAGGAGCAAAAGCTCCCCTGGTGCTGAGACAAGAAATTTAAGTCATAAAATTATTTTGAACCTAAACTAATCATTCAAACTTACTCAAAACCTTATCAATTATCAATATCAAACTATCCAAAGAAAAACCTCCAAGTTTCTTTGACTTTTGAGGGTCAAATAGCACTAATCCAAACACTCCTTAAACTACTTGACAGATTTGTTTAAGCAACTAAAATGATAATCTAATGAATAAGACCTAAATACCAGATATCATAAAGCTTATATTACCCCTAATAAGCATAAATCAACAACTGATTAAGCTAAGTTTTAAGATCTACAACTATGCTACTATATTTTTGGATTTTATGGTTTTTATGGACAAGTTATGAAATACTAAAGTCTAAAACACTTAAGCTAAAAACAGATAAACAAACACATTTAATAAGCTAGGAATAAGGTAAATAAGCACTAATAAGCAAATAGATTAAGCTATTAAACAAATCTACACTAATAAGCAATATTTAAGCTAAAATTAAAGAACAAGGAAGTAAATAGAGAACTTACAGGATGCTTCAGCTTAACAGAAGCTATTAGGCTCTTTAGAGCTTATCTACTAGCTCTGGCTTATTTACAATAAGCCAGTAATAGTCCATGGGAGTCCTTCCATATTTGACTCCCCTTCCATAAGCTCAAATTCAAGCTTATAGACTTGAATGAGCTTATGAGAAGCTTATAGAAGCTTTTGATACAGTGGCTAACATATTAGATTTATTGAAAACTTAGAGGATTTTTGACAGATTATTTAAAAGCAAATCGTACATTCATTAATAAAAGCTTGATTACATAACTTGAAAGAAAATTACAACTGATTTTTAAAAAAATAATACAATAAGCTAATAATCTTAAAGCTAAACTAGATGTCAAAAGGAAAAAAAAGATACAATGTGTGTGAGAGTGTAATCTATTTATAGGCCTTCTCTGAAGCTTCTAGGCTCTAACTTGCTTCCCACGCTCCAATTAATCCAACCCGTACAATTCTTCAATGATTGGGAAATGATTAAGAGCCGTTGGATCTTTCTTTGGGATCACACAGATTGCCAACGTGGCAATCCGTTGTGAGGTCTTTGTTTTTGTTGTGTGAGAGCTTTAAGAGTAAAATCAACATCCCCTTGTGCTTTTCTTCCTGCCACGTATCCTCTTAGCTTAAGTAAGCCAATGAGAGTGTTGGATTTGACACATCTAACCCTGCCATTGTGTTGTACTTCACTTGAATAGCCAATTGTACCCCTTAATTTCCAAAAGCCCCTTGTTTTGACTGTGTGGTGATTTGGGACGATGAATGAATAGTGATTTAACTTGGCGCCCTTTTTTTATAACTAAAAACGGGGTAAAACAGGTTTAAACTTTGGTCATTTGGCAATTATGGTCCTTGTCTTTGATGTATGAAAGACCAAGTGTAAAATAACTTTTCTCTTTTGGCAGGAATGGTCCCTAGACTTAGTGTAAAGGGATAATGGGTTTTTTTAGATTTGGGCTTTGGATTCGGGTATGGTATTTAAGGGTTTAAGGCCCATTTTAGGGTTAGGGACCATTTATGTAACTTTTGGAAAGTTGAGGGACTTAAATGGTGATTGTGGGTTTTTGTCTTTTTATGGCTGACTTTTGTTGACTGAGAATTGACCAAGAGTTGACCACAGCTTTGACTTTTTGACTTTTCCTGCTTTTTGCTTTGCATCTCTGGCTTCTATAAAGCTCTTTCGTTTCTCGTGTCTGTGCTTGACTGTTTTTGACTGTTTTCTTGTGATTTTTGATATATCCGTACCTGCATACACAAAACACAAATACAAGCATATTTTTGCCATTTTTGGTCTGTTTTGGGTTTAATTGGGTCATTTTAGGTATTAACAGATATGTGTATTTTACACTTATTAGAAATCTTATGGTTAACATTTGGCATCAGAGCTAACCAGGGGTGCAATGTATTCATGTGTGTTGTGGTTTGTGATTTGTTTATTTTTTTTTCTTATTTGGTTCGAATAGAAAAGCAAGAAAAATCAAGGTTTGATCTTTGTTTGTGGTTAAAGTTGGTAAAGGTTGGTACTTTCGTGCTTAACACTCCTATTACCACTTAGTTCTTAACCCTTACGGCTTATTTGGTGGGTTAATTGGAAGATTGAAGAAATCTTCTTGGTTGCGGTTTGTGTAAATATGGACATTCTTGGTTGCGGTATGTGTCAAAATAGGAAATTCTTGGTTGCGTTTTGCCCAGTTCCATGTCTTGCGTTTTGTTTGTTTACCATTTTTGGAATAGGGACAAAACTGGGTGAAAGTGACATGTGTACTTGCGTGAAAGTGACCTTGCGTTTTGGTTCTGCGGTTTGTCTTCAAACCTTGCGTTTTGGTCCTGCAATTTGTCTCCTGCAATTTGCCAAGAAGATTGCGTTTTGACTATTGCGTTTTGGTGTTGCGTTTTGGTATATTGAAGACCTTTTTTATAATAAATCTAAACGTTATGCTGCCCAAATCGCAACAAATCTTGCGTTTTGTCTCTTGCGGTTTGTCTAGTGCATTGCGTTTTGTTCATTGCGGTTTGCCAAGACAGATTGCGTTTTGTCCTTGTTGCGTTTTGTGATTGGTTGCGGTTTGTCTCAAAAGAAGTCTTGCGTTTTGTCTAAAGGCTGCGTTTTGTCTCATTGCGTTTTGCCCTGAAGCATTGCGTTTTGTCTTCTCTGCGTTTTGTCTATTGAGATTTGTCTAACATTCATGGTTGAGATTTGACAATCGCTCTTCGTTGAGACTTGCTATCCTTTGACCTTCTTTGGACTCTTATGGGCTTAACTTACATACTTGAACTTAAAAGGGCAACTAATTAACAACATCAAACCACAACATCTCATCTTGGGCTAATGTTATCGGATTGAGCCGGGTATTAAAACATTCTCTTGTTGGGCAAAAGTATACATGACCGGGTTTTATTACTTGGACGGGCCGTGCTTATGTTAATTTATTGAGCCCGATATCCGTTAACAACCATGACACATCAAAAATCATTCTTGAACAACAACACAACAAACACGATACATAACACTAAAAACGATCCGAATAAGATTCACTAAAACGTCAAAACGGCTAAAGATTTGGATTCAAATGTCAAGTGATCACGAAGTTTATTTGGTATCCCTTATTTGAGTTTGAAGTGGGTTTCACGGAGGCGTCTACTTATTTCATCATCGAGACTTCCTTCTATTTTCTACCCCTTTCCTTAAACCCAATCTATCGATTGATGACTTGCTTGAACGTATACAGTTATGATTGAGACTTGAATTATCTAGTTACCAGAAGTCAAGGGGCGGTTGGGTGAAGACCTGGATAACTATCACTTAAAGGAGTTACATTGTAGTACTCAGTGTCACACGCAGAAGCCGATGTGGATAATTTCAAGAGGTGATGTACTAATTATACTTTTGATGTTGGGTATATGGTACTTAGAGGCTTTCCTCTGCACCGTTCTTCAATCTACAACAGTGCAAGCTTAAGTAACAAATTTGGGGAATGTTACTTCATTTTCAAGTTTGGTATATCGGGTTTACTTCACCAGGACCCACCGAAGCCAGCACCGCGATATAATTTTCTAGCAGGAAATGATGTACATAAACTCATACTTTTTTGATGTTGGGTATATGATACTAAGAGAGCTTTCCTTCTTCTTCTCGTCACCGTTAGCTCTTTCAATCACACGAAGGACTGTCTGGGTCGCTTAGCTAAGTTAACAAATGTTGGGGAAGGTTACTGTGTTATATAATTCAAGTTTTGAGGTATATTCTTTTAGCTTTCAACCTTGGCCTCCACCACCTGGCACTAGCAGCCCCCACACTCCACAAACACCACAATACCTCACTAGTCTTAATACGAGGTTGGTAAGTCCCTAGCACCAGAGAGTATATTCTCACGCACTACGTTTTCACTCACACCAACTTCTTCCACCCACGGATTATCCTTCTAATAAGAGCCCTACTTCCCCCCAAAACTGAACTGTCTATGATCCCACCTTTCTCACAACTTATCCCTCCTTAGTATCTTTAATGCAAAATATTTACTATTAATAGTGATTATACTAAACATTGGAATAGGTTATTTCATATAATGGTTGTAATTGTAGTGTTGCCATTATTGACAAAAGTGAATATGGCATACTGTTTTCTCGTGTTTAGGTCGGGTCGTCACAGTCTCACGGTTCAGATTCTTGATTACGTTCCGAGAGTTTGATAAATACAACCACTCATTCATGGGGTAATCACATGTAACTATTTGATACTCTGATGTTATCTTACAGGTTCCCATAAATCTGTTTCCAGATACACCCAGCGGGAAGCTAAGTTTTATTATTATTAGTTAACTATTTCATATATAATATCCCTTCCGACTTTTACATAACTAAGTTTTAATCTATTATCTCGACCTCTCTAGTATGGTTTTGTGAGTATCTCCTCTCTTCCTTTGTCATATATTCGCGTGAGAAGAATTTGTTACTTGTTATCCACTAACTACACGAGATCATCTTCTCGCCGTCCGCTCTCCCTTTTGCTAAGTTCTCCTTCCCCCCCCGATTTTATTGTCATGATACAGTTATATGACACAGCAGTATTAGATTTGATTGTGGTTTCTCTCATCTTCTGAACTTTTCTTTTAATTTCCTCTTCGTACTGGTGTTTTTTACTTTCTTTTTTTTCTTCCTGGCTGCGATTTTTGTATGTGGTGTTTCCTTTTTCCCTTTTTTCTTGACCTTTCTCCTTGACTTGTTTTTCTTTCTCTTCTTCTTCTTTCCATCTTTTCCTTTTCTTTTCTTTTCTCTTCTCTATTTCTTGTTACTATCTTTTTCCTTTTTTCTAATTCATCTTTTTTTTCCTCTCCTATCATCTTTCCTATAACTTAACTTCACACTATCTCATAATTCGTTAATTTTTTCCTAATTTCCCGATTGATGGGTGCCTAATCTTAAATGTAATGTTAGAATATCTGTATTTAAAAAGAAAAAGCTATACAATCAAAAATTCACTATTAAACTGGAAACGGTTCCAGAATCTTTTCTCTAACATCCTATGCAAATAGAATTTAACACCCGGACTCCCCGTTTTGGTAGGTTTTCCCCCCCCCAAACACACACGCCCCCAATCGTCCCCTTTTTTTATTTTCTCTCTTAGGGGGTGAAAGCTATTTCTAGAAACTTTGACAAAAACTTTAATTACTTCAGTCTTTTCCTTTACTTTTTTCTACCCTTATTCCATCTATAAAAGTAAGCCTATTGAATATCAAAAGCTTTCTTTTTTTTTTCTTTTATTTAAAAAAAAGGAAAATAAAGTACTAATTTAATATTAAATTTTCTTTCTTTTTTCATTATTTTAATCTAAAAACAAACCAATTAAAGGGTTAACTATGTTACTACGTCATGTTAATATTTCACCTTGCATTTTCTTTTTCCAGCATTGATTCTTTGTGTTTCACGGGGAAATTAAAATAATAATTTCCACCTCTATTGCAATATCTACTCAAACATACTACATTTCCTTCAATCTTATTTTTATCTCCCCTCCCCCCCTCTTACCTTTTTCCAATACCCAACTTAAATTTCATACCATAAATTTCGACTCATTTTACCCTATTCTTCTTCGCATTCATCAAATCACAATTGGTGTTTTTTTCCCAGAACAAGTCAAATGCCCATCCCAGACAGCCGTAATTCCACCCCCCCCCCCCACCCCGTCCCCGCCCCGCCCGCCCCCCCCGTCACTCCTCCCCCAACTCTCTCCCCGCGCCCTCCCACCTCTATCCCCACTTTTTTCTTTCCCCATATATTCTGACTCCAGACTTTTTCGTTTTCCTTCTCCTTTCAACTCCACCCACCCCCCCCATCACCTCACCTCTACTGTGAACACGTCCCCCCCGTTTCTTATCATGTTATCCAGTTTCACTTCTTCTTTCATATTTCACCTCCCCCCCCTCTCTCTCAGCCACATCTGGATGTTCCTATCTTCCTTTTTACTGTATGTAATTTTGTTTCTTTTTACCCCCCCACTCTTTTCCTCTTTGTCTACCTTCCCAGCTCCTGCAGCCCGAAAGACCGAACCCAATAATTTCATGCCCCCCCACATCGTGACCATGCGTATCAACAAGCACAGGGAAAAAATAAAATTATTCCTGAAATGGTTCCTTCGCCCCCTCCCCCCCCTGTTGATAAGCTCTAAAAACAAAAAACCAAAACAACCACACCAAAACACACACAAACAAAAAAAAAACAAATGTACAGGAACAACGGAGCACAATTGTATAGGATGGGGCTTTATTGAATTAAAAAAAAATATAAACATCAACTAAAATCCCAACCCGGACTAAACCAAATAAAATACACACATCTTACTCTCTTCCACAACACTTTCACCTCATAAAATTTAACGAAAATAACAAAACCCCACTCAAACATAAAAATCCTCAACTAATAACTGTAGGTGCACTCGGGTATTTGTGTGTTCTCCCTTTATCTTCCTCAACCTAAAAAAATCAGATCATCCACGTCTTCACTCTCTTTAAAAAAAAAAAAAAAATTCCCTGTTCCCCTTGTCACAAGACAAACACCCTTTCCAAACCTCTTTAATCTTTTCACCCTAGTCTTATTTTCTTTCGTTTTAGTCAGGTAAAATCCTTCTCGTCAAAACGGACCAAGAATTCTGGCCCAATCCACCCGGCTTCCAAAAGGGACCCCCAGCCCCCTTATAGTAATCCTTGATGAAACCAACTCGGCCTAAAGTTATAATCTATCTCGAATTTAAAATATAATTTTATAGCTTATTAATAAAAATATTATTAATCTCTTTAAATAAAAAATCTCTAAAATGACCATTTTCCTTATGTCTATATAATTGCTCTTCTCTATAAAAAAATGACAATGAATTACTAAGTAGAAATTCTTGATTATATACTTAAGTTTTTCAAGTGAAATCTCCGTAGTCCTTCTTACTACTCGGATCCTTTTGGTTGATTGTATGGTGAGGTGTGGTGATTTCTCCATTCCTCATTTTTTTTCTTCTCCAACTCTTTCGCCCTGTTTGCTTCTTTCACCTATCTTCGCTCCCTCTTTTCTCCTATTCTTTTCCCGCCTCCCCTCTGGCTAGTTAATTAATAATTCTTTCCCATCGGTTATTCCCTAATAATTAATTTACTTCCCACCTCAGTCCCCACCTACTATTCCTGACCACCTCACCCCCCTCACCCCCCCGCTCTCTCCACCCATACCTTTACATGAACATATCGCATCCCACTCTTGCATCTCATTGTAGGGCAAGTTTACCCCCTTGCCTACTTCCAAACTCCTTGCAGGTATATCAAGATTTGATCTTTGATCTTAATTAGGCACCCTTGCTGTTTGTAGTAACTTGTGAATATGTCCAGATAGTTGATGTAACATCTCTTTCTCCATTGAATCTGCTACTTTTCTTCTTCAATTAGCATCTATGGTTGCGTCTTCTTTAAAAGAGAAACGCGGGTTTGATTCTTGAATGATGGATGAACATGAATTGTTGTGTTGTTTCATCCCTCGTGGCTCTGATACCACTATCGAATATGATCAAACAAGCATCATGTATGTATCAATCAAGAATCATGATAGGAAAGATTGGGGTTTGATCCCTTTATAAACTGATATGTATAAAACTGAAGGGATGATTGTGATTACAGAAATCTAACCTATATATACAAATTGAAACGGTGCCTTCATGAACAGACACACCGATTCTCTAAAAGTAAACAACATGACCTAATATAACCGTAATACAATAAACTGTCATATTTTTCCTAATGGGTTTGTTGGCCTGCGGCCCAAACCAGTAAAACTTGCAGGTGTGTTGATTTTCAGCCCAACACAGGAATAACAAGGCTGTTATTCTTTAACAAAGATTAATGGATTAAAATCTTCCAACATATTCCCCCTAATCTATTAATCTTTGATTCTCCAATCTTCTTGTTCCTTGATGCCTTCTGATTCATACCTTCTTTAATCTTGATGTCTTCTATGTCTTCTAACTTATTCTTTCTTGCTGGTTACTTCCAAATTTGGTGCACTGCTTTCACCAAAATCCCATTGATGAATTGTAGGGCAAGTATACCCCTTGCCTACTTCCAAACTCCTTGCAGGTATATCAAGATTTGATCTTTGATCTTGATTAGGCACCCTTGCTGTTTGTAGTAACTTGTGAATATGTCCAGATAGTTGATGTAACATCTCTTTCTCCATTGAATCTGCTACTTTTCTTCTTCAATTAGCATCTATGGTTGCGTCTTCTTTAAAAGAGAAACGCAGGTTTGATTCTTGAATGATGGATGAACATGAATCGTTGTGTTGTTTGATCCCTCGTGGCTCTGATACCAATTGTTGCGCAGGTCTGATGTGTTTCCAGGATCGAATATGATCAAACAAGCATCATGTATGTATCAATCAAGAATCATGATAGGAAACAAGAGAGATTGGGGTTTGATCCCTTTATAAACTGATATGTATAAAACTGAAGGGATGATTGTGATTACAGAAATCTAACCTATATATACAAATTGAAACGGTGCCTTCATGAACAGACACACCGATTCTCTAAAAGTAAACAACATGACCTAATATAACCGTAATACAATAAACTGTCATATTTTTCCTAATGGGTTTGTTGGCCTGCGGCCCAAACCAGTAAAACTTGCAGGTGTGTTGATTTTCAGCCCAACACAGGAATAACAAGGCTGTTATTCTTTAACAAAGATTAATGGATTAAAATCTTCCAACATATTCCCCCTAATCTATTAATCTTTGATTCTCCAATCTTCCTGTTCTTGATGCCTTCTACAAACTTGATGTCTTCATTTTAAAAAAACTTGATTCCAAAAGGGTGCATGGTTATCACCAAAATCTCATTGATGAAAATGCTGGGCAAATATATCCTTTGCCTTTTTCTACAATCCCTGTAGGCATATTCTGAACAAAAACTTGTTCGAATGGCACCCTGGTAGTGTTCTTCTCTTGACAGATTCGTCTTCTTCTTGGTTAACCACCGGTTTGGTGTTGTAACCGTCTCTAGTCTTTCTTCTTCAATTGGCATCCATGGTTGTGTCTTTTTAAAAAAAAAACGCAGGTTGAATCTTGAATGATGGTTGAACATGAATTGTTGTGTTGTTTGATCCCTTTCGCTCTGATACCACTGTTACAAACATATAAGCCGATTTGCACAGGTTTTGAAGGATCTCCAGGATTTTATATGATCAAACAAGCATCATGTTTATGACAACCATTCAAAAATAAAAGAAACAAGATAGATTGGGGTGAACCCTTTGTATAAATCTGATATAATAACTGAATAAGGGTTGATTTGATTACAGAATTCTAACTCCTATTTATACAATATGAATCGGTGCCTCTTGAAGGGGTATACCGATTAAAAGACAAACGACACAACTATTCCTGTAACCCTAACTAAACTGACTAATAACTGTTATATCTTTTATCTAATGGGTTTGTTGGCCTATGGCCCAAACCAGTAAAAAAACACAGGCTTTAAAATACTATACAAAGATTAATGGATTAACATTTTCCAACACTATCAAGCCTCATTCCTACCAACGGGCATTTGGTCCAATGGTATGGAGGTTTTACCCTCCTAGGCAAGGTCTCATGTTCGAGTCTTGTCAAAGGCGATAGGGGTTTCCTCCCGCGTGTGTAAAGGGAAGGGTGCCATTGCCTTCTGGGCTGGACCCAACCTGGTTGTGTGGGCTCGCTACGCCTTCTGGGCTAGGGGCCATGTAGCCACAAATTGCCGTTCAAAAAAAAAAAAAAACCCTCATTCCTGAGTGTTGGATGAAGTGGCCGAGTTTGACAGTCTTAAACTTGCAAAACAACAATTTTTCGGGTGAGATTCCAAAAACTTTGGGATCTTTGTATGCACTAGGATCACTGAACATGTGTGGCAACAAGCTCTCAGGAAGATTGCCTGTATATGTAAAGAACTTGAAGAATTTACAAATACTTCAACCGGCTAGAAATGAACTTGATGGGAGTATCCCTGCATGGTTTGGGAGAGAGCTGTGGAGTTTGAGAATTCTCAACCTACAATCAAACAATTTTGATGGAAAGATAACTGATGAGCTCTGTTATCTAACATTGATTCAGATCTTGAAACTTTCTCATAATAAACTATCTGGAAACATTCCAAGATGCTTCAGCAACTTCAGTGTACTGTCTAAAAAAGTAACCCCCGCGGTTGACCAATTTGTGTTCTTACAATTCGAAAATACAGACATCATGGCCAGCGATACGTTGGTGAGAAAGTGACAAGAGTATACATATAGCACTACTCTTGGATTGGTGATGGATTTGGACCTCTCGAGTAACAATTTTTCTGGTAGCATCCCAAGTGAGCTAATGACCCTTCAGGCTTTACAGTCTTTGAATTTATCAAGAAATCTGCTGACAGGAAGGATACCGGAGAAAATCGGAGACTTGAAATTACTTGAGTCATTTGATGTATCTCTAAACCAGCTTTCTGGAGAACTTCCAGTGAGCTTGTCAAGCTTAACTTTCTTGAGTAGCTTCAATGTGTCTTTCAACAATTTGACCGGAAGAATCCCATCAAGCACACAACTTCAGAGCTTTAACAAGTCAAGCTTCATCGGCAACAAGCTATGTGGAGTACCCTTGAGTCAAAGATGTGGAGAAGTAGTATCTAGTAGAGACCAAGAGGAAGGCAATGGATCACACGGAGTGGATTGGGATTTGATTATTAGCATCTTATGCGGATTTGCTATTGGATTTTGGATTGCTGTGGCACCATTGATGGTTGGCAGAATAAGGCAGATTGCACCTTTCCGTTTCGTGAGTAATGTGACGTGTGTGCTTTACGATCTCATTCATTAATAAGGTTGTAACATGTTTTATAAGTGATAGATAAGACTGGACCATAGTAATATGATAAGATTTCCTAATAAAAAAGTAGTTGTTTACATAGTAAAGCTATAACTTGGATCTTCTAAACAATATATTAACTCTCTAGTCTTATTCCTAATGACTAGGTATATGTTTTGTGATGTTAAGTATAATAACAGGTAACATGTTTTATAAGCGACGAAAAATGGTGTAATGTTAGTAATATGAGTTTTCTGACTTAGCATAGTAACTGCTTAAATTTGTCAGACAACTTAAACGAAAGCATCATGTGAAGGATCTTCATTATGAAACTAGGAATGGAATTCAAAATTTTGAATGATAATATAATATATATATATATATAATATATATATATATATATATAAATATATATATAATATATATATATAATAATGGCATCATTCTTAATCATAATGGCTTTTTGTTGTCCTTCATATTTGGGCCACTTATCTGCATTATCAGGACTAGAAGTCTATTATTCAGGTCCATTGGGCAGGTACCTTAATATAAAACTTTTCCGTTACTTATGTCTGGCCCAAGAAAATAAGTAATTTACCTATTAACCTTCAGTGTTATTTAATTTTTCCTTGCTAATACGTATTTATGGAGATACAGTATACAAAATAACGAAAATTTGAAGTTTGATGTATATGGAATATGAATGGCTTTAGAAAGAGTGAAATACTCTAAAGAATGCCATTACTCTTATATTTTTTAAAATATAAACCAAAATAGCAAAAAGTGGAGGAATTTTACAAAAAAAGTGCATGACAAAATCTTCCCATAACATCAAGAGATAAGCTTCAATATCTCTATTATATCAAGTTATGGGCTGCAAGCTGCAATACATGTGTTTCTATTTAATGTAAAGCATCTTTAATAAGCTATTCAAATAAATAGAACATAATACCATATACAAAATATTGTTTTTAAGAAACACATCATCTATGGCTTCTATTGGCATCAATGCTGCAATGCATAGAGCTTGCAGCTCTCCTCACCTAGCCACCAAAGAAGCGAAAGAACCATCTCAGCTCGGAGCCACACGCTCTTTAGGAACCAAACAGGCTTCTACATTGGTATCCCTGAATGTCGAAAGCCAAAACGCTCTAATCACACCCCAAGAACAGAAAAAGAACAATGTAGCCGAAGATGGTCACGAGACAGAAACTTCTAGTGTCAAATTCGTTGATGAGCGATGGAAACAAGGGACATGGGATCTGAATATGTTTGTGAAATCTGGAAAGATGGATTGGGATGCTCTTATTGTTGCCGGTGATTAATTCTCATTCATTTGCATATTTTTACTTTTTAAATCTTTTTTACTTTATAACATCATGTTGTAAAACTATGAAAACGAACACTAAGCTATAATTTTACACTAAAAGTCAAATGTTGACCCTTTTGCGGCTTTGCAGAAGCAAAGAGGCGAAAGTTTCTTGAATTGTTTCCTGAAGGAGCAACAAATGAAGAGCCTGTTCTATTTAGAACCTCCATTATACCTTGGTGGGCTTGGATTACACATTCTCACCTTCCTGAGGCTGAGTTGCTTAACGGCTAGTCCTCGATAGATCTTTAAAACATATTTGTACTTATTTAAATCCCGGTTTTCTACACGGGTTTCAAGATTAGTCTTTTTGACATATTTATCATGGTGTAGGTCGAGCAGCAATGATTGGGTTCTTTATGGGTTATCTTGTGGATGTTTTGACTGGGCTCGACGTCGTGGGGCAAAGTGGTAATTTCATATGCAAGATTGGTTTGTTCGCGACAGTCCTTGGTGTAATCCTTTTTAGGCAAACCAAGTCTCTAAAGGATCTCAAGAATCTAGCAGATGAGGCTACATATTATGATAAACAATGGCAAGATCAAGATCCGGCTAGTGGTGCTTCACGGAAATGAAACCCATATACTATCGATATATACACTGAATCATATGTACACAAATAGTTAGAGTTTGAACTTTCTTTGAATGTAGCATGAATTTCGTACTTCTAATCTTGCTTAATTGTTTGAATAATACAAACACAAATGGTAATGCAATTATTATAATATTATTGTGTGTGAACTATAGTTTAGTGACTGTTTTTGGACCATGCATTGGCCAACTTGACCTATAAAATATCCCAAAGAGACAAATATAGTAAAGTCCAAACCTTGGGCTGAGGAAACCACCCCAAGGCATAGCTTATCCACTTTCTTGGGATAGATATCCAAATACTTATTTGATTTACCATACAGAAAACACATAGCAAGTACTACCATACAAAGATTTATATGACAGATAAATCAACTTACTGAATTTTGGACATTTATATAAAAATATGGTCTTTGAGTTCTGTTTGCGGATTTCTAAGTCATTTCTTGTGTATTTTTGATGGAGGATTTATTTGTTAGCAAAGGACAAAATAGAATATCATTTGCAAAATCTTTAAGACGGGTGAGCCCATAACCTGATAACCTACAGCAATGAGAAGGCAAGACAACTTGGTCTTACCCTTTATGACTACTGATATCATTCAGTTGACTTCTTACAAAAGTCAGAGCTGGTGTCCCATCAACCACTCTGCACAAAATCTAAACAAATCCCAATCTTTTTTTTTCTTTCAGATTACAGATTCTTGATTATCAAACAATGAGTTCCCACACATTTCCTTTCTCATTCCTTTGTGTTCTAACTATCTTTAGATCCTTCCACTGTTCTTTGTCTGCTGAAAACGCGAGAAATATTCAATGCATTGGGTACGAGAGAACCGCGCTTTTGGAGTTCAAGAATGACCTCATTGATGGTGCAAACCGGCTCGTTTCATGGAACAGTACCCATGAAGATTGCTGCAAATGGTATGGAATCACTTGCAACAATCAAACCGGCCAAGTCAGTGAAATGCGCCTTCCTGGGCCTGATGACATGGCTAACTTCGATACCCCAGAAGCGTCAATACAAAGGTTTAGAGGGACACTCAACCCTTCCTTACAGAATTTAAGTTCACTTTCAATTATTGATCTTTCTTATAATAATTTTAGTACTAACTCGATACCTAGTTGGATTACTGGTTTAAAGAGTCTAGTTTCCTTAAACCTAGCTTTCTGTGAATTTAATGGTTTAGTTCCTGCTGGTCTTATGAACATGATTTCCCTTGCTACCCTTGATTTATCTAATAATCAGCTCACGGGTATTGAAACTGCGGGTAATTCGCCTACAAAAAACATTTGTAACTTAGTTGAAATTTATCTTACTTGGAATAAATTTGATGGGAAAAGTCTCTTAGAGGCGCTCACAAGTTTGTTCGAATGTGAATCATCTAAACTCGAGTCCTTTAGGTTTGCATCAAGTGGGCTTTCTGGTAATTTACCACAACAGCTTGGAAACCTGAGAAACTTGGTTCAGATTGATCTGAACAGCAATTCAATTTCTGGGCCTATTCCTGAATCTTTAGGGAATTTATCATCTTTACAAACTTTAGAGCTCGGGAATAACTTAATTTCAGGCCCGATTCCTGACTCTATAGGAAGATTATCATCCTTGTTATCAATGTATCTTCCTGGCAACTCCATTTCGGGCCCACTTCCAGTTTCTTTAGGACGATTATCGTCTTTGGAGGAGTTGGATCTTTCATATAATGAGATCGATGGAAGTCTTCCACAAAGTATTGGTCAACTCACGAATAGTGATGAACCTAAACATTGAGCACAACTTTTTATCAGGTGTTGTGACTGAAGACCATTTTGCTAATCTCACAAGTTTGGTAACTTTACGAGCAGAGGCAAATATGCTAAGGCTCGAGATATCCACTGATTGTTGGGTAATCTTGATGGGTCACGGGTCAGCGGGTACGGGTCAGTATGTGGGGCCCAATTATGTGTGAAGATAAGAGTTGATAGGTACCGAAATGCATGGCAAAGGACCAGGGCTTTTACTAGGTGGTTTTACTAGTTCTTGGTTTACCTATTATTCAGGAAGTCATGGGATATACCCACGTCCCATTTCATGCAAGTTTTTAGTACTTTTTTGTTAGTATAAATAGTGTAGTAGGTTTACTATGTAAAATCATCAGTTTCCCTTATTAATAAAAAGCATTGAGACCAAACTTGCTGTTTTGATTGGTGTGACCGTTGTATGAGTCCGGCGTTAAGGGGCTGATAACCAACATTTTGGATTCAGAGCTGCGTGCGATCGAAGGAGGGTTTGAGTGTCGGTTCAAGAAAAGGGTTTAGCCCTTCGCTGCAGGGCAGAAACAGAAAGGGGCTCATACCTGGTTCAGATCAAGAAAGAGAGGGCCGATTGCAAGGTTTAGTTCCTGCTGGTCTTATGAACATGATTTCCCTTGCTACCCTTGATTTATCTAATAATCAGCTCACGGGTATTGAAACTGCGCGTAATTCGCCTACAAAAAACATTTGTAACTTGGTTGAAATTTATCTTACTTGGAATAAATTTGATGGGAAAAGTCTCTTAGAGGAGCTCACAAGTTTGTTCGAATGTGAATCATCTAAACTCGAGTCCTTTAGGTTTGCATCAAGTGGGCTTTCTGGTAATTTACCACAACAGCTTGGAAACCTGAGAAACTTGGTTCAGATTGATATGAACAGCAATTCAATTTCTGGGCCTATTCCCGAATCTTTAGGGAATTTATCATCTTTACAAACTTTAGAGCTCGGGAATAACTTAATTTCAGGCCCGATTCCTGACTCTATAGGAAGATTATCATCCTTGTTATCAATGTATCTTCCTGGCAACTCCATTTCGGGCCCACTTCCAGTTTCTTTAGGACGATTATCGTCTTTGGAGGAGTTGGATCTTTCATATAATGAGATCAATGGAAGTCTTCCACAAAGTATTGGTCAACTCACGAAGCTGATGAACCTAAACATTGAGCACAACTTTTTATCAGGTGTTGTGACTGAAGACCATTTTGCTAATCTCACAAGTTTGGTAACTTTACGAGCAGAGGCAAATATGCTAAGGCTCGAGATATCCACTGATTGTTGGGTAATCTTGATGGGTCACGGGTCAGCGGGTACGGGTCAGTATGTGGGGCCCAATTATGTGTGAAGATAAGAGTTGATAGGTACCGAAATGCATGGCAAAGGACCAGGGCTTTTACTAGGTGGTTTTACTAGTTCTTGGTTTACCTATTATTCAGGAAGTCATGGGATATACCCACGTCCCATTTCATGCAAGTTTTTAGTACTTTTTTGTTAGTATAAATAGTGTAGTAGGTTTACTATGTAAAATCATCAGTTTCCCTTATTAATATAAAGTATTGAAACCAAACTTGTTGTTTTGATTGGTGTGACCGTAGTGTGAGTCTGGCGTAAAGGTGCTGATAACCTACACGTGGTATCAAAGCTGCGTTCGATCGAAGGCGGGTTTGAGAGTCGGTTTAAGAAAAGGGTGTAGCCCTTCGTTGCAGGGTAGAAGCAGAAAGGGGGCTCATACCTGGTTCAGATCAAGAAAGAGAGGGCCGATTGCAACCGTATGCAATCAGGTTTAGTAGAAGAATAAAGCAGCAGCAGTTGGTCGAATGGTAGCAAACAAGAAAGACGAAAGCAAGAAGCAACTGTTGATCACAGCGGGTGACCAAAAGAACGCAGTAGAAAGATAGCAAGAACTCTTTTAGAAAATAAGAAAGTAGCAAGAAGAACGAGAAAGAAAGAAAGACAACAAGCATGAAAGTAGCAAGGTTGATCACTTGGTGATCAAAAGGAAAGAGAGTAGCAGCAAGAAGAATGAGAAATAAAGAAAGAAAGTTCCGACGTGAGACCGAGAAGACCGAGGAGCCGCAAAAGACCGGGCGGCACCTAGACCAAGAAAGATTAGACCGACACAGGTGACAAGAGACCGAAGGCTCACCTGAGAAAGATTAGACCAAAGACCAAAAGAGATAACCGTGACCAGCGAGTTGTCTAGACCGAAGCTTTAATAGCTGAAGACCGAACTGTTGAATCAAATGACCGAAGATTCACAAAAAGACCGAACAAAGTTGATCACATGTGGTGATCACAAGAAAGCAAGAAAGAGAATGAAAGCAACAAGAGTAAGGGAATGAAAGACGAAGAATGAAAGCAGCAAGAGCAAGATACAGGAAGAAAAGATAGCAAAAGCAAGAGAAGCAAGAAGAGACCGAGCAAGTATTACGTGACCGAGAAAGAGACCGTTGTTAGGATTATTAAAAGTGTCGATTATGTGATTTTGTGTTATTTAGTCATTAGTCTTTCTTTTGTTAATGTCAAAGTAGTTTGTAATAAGGTGTATTATGCTAAAAGAATGAAATAGCATAATTACCAAAGTCTAGGGACTAGAAGTGTTAAGTTAGGAAAATAAAGGAAGGAAAGCCTCCTTCCCTCACCTATAAATACCCCTCTAGTCTTCATTAGAGGGTGATGCTTTTGTAACTAACTCTTCCATTTTCCCTCCATTTTAATATCATTTGAAATTTAAATACTTGCCATCCTCTATTATTCTCTCTATGCTTTCATGATCGATATGTTTGATTCAAGATAAACGAGACCTAACAAGTGGTATCAACTTTCCAACTCGAAAGATTGAGCTTGAATAGATGGAATGTAGGTCCAAAGTTTCCGGTTTGGCTTCAAAACCAGAAGAATATATTCATCTTGTATCTAGCCAGCACAGGGATTTCAGATAACATTCCAAATTGGTTTTGGGATACATTTTCGGGTTTGCGGTATCTGAATATCTCAGATAATAAGTCTTTTTGGTCTATATTCTACGTATGCATGGAGTATAGACATGTAAGTGATACTTTGAATTGGTATATAGTTTGACCGGGTATTTTGGTCAGTTATATAGTGAGAATTGTACCGGTTCTTTAGGTAGGAATGACTTAGTAGGTAGTTTATTGTTCCTTATTTCATGTATCCCACGTTGCTTTGTGTAAGGCTATTTATAGCCCTTTGTTTTGTTGAATATAACAAGCATTTTCAGATAGTTTTTCTTCCATCACAGTAACTTGTGAGTGTGAGTGTCTATTTGAAATCTTCAAATTATGGGAGTTGGATATTGTCGTAATTCGCCTTTGGTTGATATAACAAAGGCAAAATTAGTCGATTTGTGTATCGAGTCACCTGCCGAAGACATACAAGCACCCATGTCGCGCGAAAGTTGCTTTGGTGCTATTTAGAGATTGATGATCCAAGATTGAGTTTGAAGGAGTTTGAGGAAATGAAATGAAGGTGATTGTTATTTATAAGATGAAACGAACGGAAAGGATCCGTCAAAGCAGGTGGCTTTGGATTTTGTTCGTTCTACATGTGTAAGAAGAAGGTAGAGTGTATAGCTTGTCTTCTTGGTCGGTGGAATAGGTCTCCTGGAGCGGGTATGATCGAAATAGAGTTGTATCTTTGTGCTTGTCCGTCATGAGAGACTAACCGGGGTTGCGGGATAAACGAACGGGAAGAGTCGGGAAAAGCAAGTAGCTTTGATTTGGTTCATTTTGCGGATGACGAAAGACGGTAAAGGCGGGTGTGACCTTGTCTTCTTGATCGGTGGAAAAGTGCTCTTGGAACAAGCTTAGATGAAGAAGTTAGGGGCTGTGATGTTATGATCACAGGTTTCATCCTTGATGACATGTTTGTGTGATTAACCGAAGGCCCGGAAAAGACGAGCGGAATTGGTTCATGTTGCGGGTATTAGAGAACGGAAAAAGTGGTGGTTACCTTGTTTTTTTGATCGGTGGAGGAATCACACGGAATAGCATTAATCAGAAATGGTATGGTTGTCAAGACAAGAGGAGAAGGGAGAAGCAACACGGTGTGAACATTATGGCGGTGGAAGTTCAAATCGGGTGCCTTTGGACGTGGCCGGAGAGGTAGTCGTGAGTCTGGGAGAAGTCGGGATGGTAATGAACGTCTCCCACGGGATGCCATGTTATATGTTTCGATTGTTGTGAGCAGTTGAGCTAGAGACGACTTTGGATGTGACCGAGTTGGAGGTCGGGTGTCCAGGAAAAGTCAAGAGTGGAGATGGTTCGAAAGAAGGTGCTTAGGATGTGACCGAGAAGGTATAAATAAACGATTAAGGGGGTGAATGTTGGATTAATCGTTTATGCCACGTATGCATGACATGTCTAGAGTTTAGTTTAATAAGTCTTTTTGGTCTATATTCTACGTATGCATGGAGTATAGACATGTAAGTGATACTTTGAAATGGTATTATAGGTTGACCGTGTATTATGGTAGTGTACTAGAAGAGTGGGTCACATTTGTATGGTTCTTTAGGATAGATTAGCAGTTTATTTGTTGCTTTATGTTCCCGTGTAAGGCTATATATAGGCCTCCTTTCTATGAATGAATACAAGCATTTTAGTAGTTTTTCTTCCATCATAGTAACTTGTGAGTGTGAGTGTCTATTTGAAATCTTCATAAGCATGCATTCCCAAACACCCTTTAAGTAAGTCAGCGA
>BQNB010115446.1:0-21558 GCA_026074375.1 Tanacetum coccineum
GGTTTAAGGGTTTACATGCATGCAAAAATGTAATTTATTGCGAAACGTAAACGTTTTACGTAACCAATAAAAATAAAATATCAAAAGTGTAATAATTATCTTTGTAAAAATAATATAACACTTGTTTGACATAAACTTTTATTTGTTTGATGTCGGTTTACGTTGATTGTACGCGATTTAACTAAACGTTGAAAATTAAAAGTAAACACGTAAAAGTTTAAAATAAATAGTTGAATATTTATTGACGTAGAATGATGTAAAAATGTGAATTGTTACAACCATCACTACCAAGCACCGCCTCTACAACCAGCCCTACCTACCACCGCCGCAAACCACCGGCCGCACCCACCACCACTACCACAAACCACCAACTTACCATCGACCATCATCGCAACCTACAACCCCACCCACACACCAAAACCACCACCGCAACCACCAACCCCACCCATCATCATTGTACACCAATGCCACCCACACTGTCGTCACCACCATTGTCACCGACTAACCAACACCGTCGTCATTACCATCATAACCCATTGCTGTCGTCACCAACATACCGACCACCACTGCCATCGATGGTTGGCGTGGTGGATGGGTTGGTGGTGGTGGTTTAGATTGGTGGTTTGTGGCGATGGTGGGCAGGGTTGGCGATTTACGGCGGTTGTGGGTGGGGTTGGTGGTGGAGGCAGTGCCTGATAGTGGTGGTGGTGGAGAAGCTTGGTAGTAGCGACGATGATTGGGGGTGGTGGTAGCGGTGGTGGACTTGAAATGTAAAATTTAATGGATGATCGTCAAATATTTAACGAAAATACCCAAACTGGCAAAAAAATAAGTTGGATGCCCTTTTATGCAAGAAAAAAAATGTGATACCTTAATTAAAAATGACCTTTAAGTTCGATACCTTTTTGCGCCATTTTCTTTTAAAAATACCATGAGTTGCTAAAAACTCCTTTGATACACAACATGCGAAATTTCTTATTAATTCCTCCAATATTCAATTAAATTTTACAAAAATAAACACAAATAGTCCTAGTGTAAACAAAGACTATCCTCAAGTTAAAAATTATAGACCGATAATTTCTTCTTTTGAAGCTAGTATAGTATCGCCTTTTGAATTATCATTCAATACCTACGGCCTTTGGTCTAGTAGTATGTGTGTTCCCCACCAACTAAGGGGTTGTGGGTTCAAGCCTCGCTGAAGGCATTTGTAAGATTTATTGTGAGATAGGTGGTATAGGGTATGAAAAAATTGCCGTTTTAAAGAAAGAAAAAAAAATTATCATTCAATAAACGTTATGTCAAAAGACGAAACGTGTTACTTGTTTAAACAATAAGGACTATGAATATAAACTTTTCAAGATGAAGACAGTTTTCAGAAGTTTGAGTAAAGCCCAGGAAGTATTTTTGTAACATTCCGAAAAATTAATCTTGGATGTCTAGATTCTAGATCAAAGATAGGAAATTTGAAAAATTCAAAACCAAACCAAGTGAAAGAAAAGAGGCGGAAGTCCACCACGATCTTTCTTTCTTTACGCGCTTGTCTTCTCTTTGATTTCTTCTTCAATCTTTCTTTAGTCAACATCAAACAATTGACATTTGTTCTTTGAATCATTCTTTAAAAATAACCAATTTGGCCCATTTGTTAAATTGCTTTAAAACCCGTTTCAGTTTCTTTGCATTCGGATATTGTAACAAATCTGAAGGTACTCCTACTCTCTAATCTTTTATTTTTTATATTTTTTTCTTCTTTTTGGTACTTTGAAACATACCCATATCATATAATGATTTTCTGTTAGATTAGTTGCTGAATGTGCTTATATATGTTGTTGATTCATGTGGGTTTTATGATTAAGTATAGATCATGGTAATGTTATGACACCTAAATCCGCAAACGTTGTTTTCAAAAGATTTAGTTTTGCAATTCAAAAAATGGCTAGCGGCGCAACTAGTTGCTAGTTTACCTTCCACCTCTATGTGAATCCTATTTTGATATAAGAGTTTTGGAAATTTTTACTACGTATTATATTAGAATGACGTTAATGAATTGGGAACTTTAGCTACATACCCACAAATTTGTTGTTTGTTTTATTTTGGTTAACTAATCAATGATTACACGGAACAATTGAGAGTGGGGTACATGGATGGGGTTTTCCATGTTAGATAACCCGGAGAGGGTGACTCTTTGACTTACATGTACGCGGCCTAACTGGGGTATCCCCGTGAGGCCGTGACCGTTTTCGAACCCTTTCCCTGGCCATCCCTAGTTGGGTACATGGGATGTGTGTACTTAAATTTAGAAATTCTGGACTCAAGTTATCAGCAATAAGACAAAAAGTCAAAGTAATTGTTTTGGTTAAAATACGTAATGTAAACTGCGATATTCGTAAAAGGTGACTGAATTTGTACTAAAACGTCCGATAACATCTTTCTTGTATTTTATGTTCCCTCTCTTCTAAAACTGCTAAGCCTTGCAAATACATGTTTTTGGCATTTTCACAAGAACCATGGCTGATTTACCGCAAAAAATGATGAGTTTCTAAGCATATTAAAATCACTATTGCTACTATTATGTTTGCTGGCTATAGTCATCCTCCCCTTCTTTTTTACCTTTTTAAACGAATACATTGCGTAACTGGAGTATTCATCACTATGAACAAATTGTTAATTTGATGTATTTTTAGTCTCGAAACGTCATGATGCTTAGTTATATCGTAACAGTTTCCTCCTTAAAAAACACCAGTTAATTTGTACTCTCATTCTTCCTTTTACAGGAACCTCATTAACTTTACAAATTACTGATTGTTTCCTAAGCAAACCTGCAAGTTTTAGTAAAGATCAATATGTTTGGGATCAAGAGACCTCATTTCCACCACAGAATTGCTAAACACAACTCAGTTGACCCTGGATTCCCTACTCAACATGCTCCTAATCCATTTGATTCTGATGATGAGTCGGACAAAAAGCCAACCTTAAACCCAGCAAGAAGGACTTCATCTGAACCTTCTGCATTGGTTCAGGATTCGAGAGCTATGCTTTTTGATGATGACGAGGTCAAAGGTTCTGGATACAAAGTTAGTTATGCGTCAAGAAACAAATACAAGAATGATTTTGTTGATTCTGGTGGAGTTGAGAACCAAGATGTTCAGGAATTGGAGCATTATGCAGCTTATAAATCTGAAGAGACAACAAAAACCGTCAACAGTGCTTTGAAAATTGCAGAAAACATACGAGAAGATGCCACTAAAACTATGATTACATTGCATCAACAGGGTGAGCAGATCACCAGGACCCATATGACTGCAGCTGATATCGAGCAGGATCTTAGCAGGGTATTGTTCTTTTCATATTGTGTGTCCTGAATTTGAGTTAGAGACTTACAGGTGGCAAGATGGGCAGTTTGGGCAGGTCAAAACAGGACTATTTTTGTATGGGACAGGCCCCATTGACCAACATACACTATTTTGTCCATTTTTATAACTTTTATAAACTAATAATGTGTTATTTATCAATACCAATTTCTATTTTTTTTTACGACAATAAGAACATTAGCTATAATGATTTGGGAGTTTGAAAATAGACGTTGAGCAACATTTAACCTGTTTTGGGTAAACTTTGTGGTTTTACCTTTTTGACTCGTGAGATATACACACCCCAAATCGGCCCACTCACTGGTAATGTGTATCTAGATTCTGAAATGTTACTTTTTGATGCAGGGCGAAAAGCTATTGGGAAGTCTCGGGGGCATATTCTCAAGGACCTGGAAGCCTAAAAAGGGTCACACAATAACAGGGCCAGTGATCATGAGAGGTAATTGGGATATAACACTTGTTAATGTGATTTTAAAAGCTTAAGCATTACTTTATGATCTTTTTGAGAATAATGAAAGTTGAGTGTTTGATTGAGGTTTTATGGTTTTTCAGATGACCCAGCACTAAGAAAGGGTTCCCATTTGGAACAACGAGAAAAACTTGGACTTACAACAACCCCTGCTAAGGGAGCACATCATTCAAGAACGCCACCACCTGAACCCACAAACGCAATGCAAAAAGTCGAGGTATGTAAATGTTTAATCTTTATGCTTCTTTTTGTAAATGCTGCTGGCATTGGTGGTAGATATATCAGTTTCCTATGTTGAGTAGAAGTTAATGGTGGCAATCTTTGTTCTAATGGGTTGTTTCGTGTACGTTCTATTTCTAATGGGTGTAACTGGTAAAATAGGAAAAGAAATAGCTAAAACGGAAAAATTTAGACCCATTAACTAATGAATGGGTCGATATGGGTAAGTTTTTATCTCCAAAGGGAAATATAAATTTTTTAGCTAAAAAGGAACCGGTTAAATGGGTTAGACTGTTAGACGGCCTAAAAGTCACCTAAAGTGTGTACATCCTTAAATCAATACCAGTAGTTTATTACAGTACTTATTTGATATTTATAGACTTGGTATATATATTCTAAAAAAGTTGTTTGACTATAACAGTACGAAAAAACAAAGCAAGACGATGCCCTCTCAGACTTGAGTGACATTCTTGGAGAACTTAAAGAAATGGCCGTGGACATGGGTTCTGAGATTGAAAGGTTAGTTTTTCCAGCTCTATAGTAACTTTGTGTTTGTATTTGCGTTACTTGGTTTCCTAAAGTTTAATTATGAATTCTGCAGGCATAATAAAGCTCTAAATCCTCTTGATGATGATGTCGAGGAGCTCACTACTAGAGTCAAGGGTGCTAATCAACGTACCCGGCGTTTACTTGGAAAATAGATAGATTGAGCATCTCCTTTTCTCGAGTTTTACTTGATGATATTGTTCCTTGTCTCCTGTCATATTGATAATTCGTTGCAGATAAACATTGTATGTTGAAGTTTATCATGTTATCAGAATTTTCTTGCTAGCCTTTACCATTGCAGTATATGTTGTTCCTCTCATTTGTCCATATTGACGATAATCAAACCAATGTAAAAACAATTAGGTTGTGTTTGGTATGACGAAATGAAGTAGTGACGGAATGGAATGAACATCGTAATGGAATAAATGAAGTAATGAAATGACGCATTACGATTGTAATTATGTTTGGTTGAAAAAATAAAATGGAATGTAATCGATAATAAAAAGACTAAAATAGACTTTGATTAAATATGTTTTTTTGTTTGATGGGTAATTAATAAAGGGTTTTTATGTAATTAACATTCTATTCCAAGACGTAATGGAAAAAAAACAAGGGGTTCCTAATGAATGAAAATGATGGTTTTTGATGTAATGAGTGATTGCATGTAATAAGTCATTACATTCCATTATTGTAAACAAACATGATTTTTTCATTCTGTCGTAATGGTGTTTTCCATTCCAACTCTCATTGCGACGTACCAAACACTACGTTAATGTGTTTTTCAGTTGTCGTTTATTACACTGGGTTTGTGCTTGGGTTTGTTACTGGATTGATAGCTAAAAGAACAAAAGTTTATCAACTTATGTCTAGAGATGATTTTTGGCAAACCATCATCTTAACAAATACTCCATCCGTCTCAAACTACATGTTGAAAGTGAAACAAACCTGTTGGTCATCACAGAATGAGGCTGTGAGATGATGGTAATTGATACAGTAGAGATTAAAAATTGATGACATGTTATGAATAATTAAAATCAATTTAAACATTTTACAGGAGACATTGTTAGTGAGTGACAACATACAATTTTTCGAGTTGATTCGTAATCAGTTATGGTGAAGCTAATATCGATCTGATTACTCATTTTCAGTTATTTTTATTTGATTTCACTTTTGTTTCTGAGAGTATTGATGTTCTGCCTTTTCGGATAGTATTTTAGTTTTTGAAAAAGATTTAGCTTACTTTTTTCAATTTAGATCACTTAAAAAATACAGTAGATAACTTATTTACCCATCTTTTGACCAATTATTATGATTTTCCTTGATGAGTTATAATAACTACCATCTTTTGTTCCTTAGAAAAGTGGTGGCCTTGTGTCCATCTTTAGGACTGGTACACTAGCAGGCAATAGCCATAAATGCTAAGCATTTGACACTATGAACTGTCATCTACCCTGCACCATATGAACTAAATTTCCATATTCAATTTTGCCAAGCTTTTCCTAGTTGCACATTTTGTATTAGAAGTTGTAAGTGTGACCAGTCTTGCTGTCATGTTACATCATGTTATAACTACTAGTTTGAGTAATTCAGAGAAAGGTACTGCAGAGATTACAATAAAATTCTCTTTACAGAATTCTCCCTACTACATTCAATTAATAGCCTGCAGGGAGTACCATCTTAAACCAAACACATGTGTATGCATGATATACTCCATATATCCTAAAAAATGTCACAAACACTAAATACCATCTTAAATAATACACATTCATTCATTTAAAGCATTTAGCAACTAACATTTCAAAACAATTTACCTATATGTATGGGCACCTTTTGCTTATTCAAATTAGTCCTAGACAATATCACCACCATATATCACCATGAAGAGCTCATTTTCAAGCCATAGAGTCCTCGTGACCGCCTACTTCTGCTTCCTTGTTGCATTGTTGCAAGTAGAAGGAATACGGCCTATAGACAATCCAGAGGTCAACCACAACAGCAATGGTCAACCTTATAGGAATTTCATCTCATGTTTATGCTCAAGATGTCGACTACTATACAAGAATCTAGCATCGCCACCACCACCGCCTATCATGCTTGAAGAGACTGATAAAAGATTTGGCACAGAGAAAAGACTTGTTCCTGGTGGACCCAACCCTCTTCATAACTAAACCTTATGTAAAGTTTAGATAATTGCTACAGATCTTTATCTTCCCTTTAATTTCTTGCTAATTTTATATATGTCAATGTAGATTGTAGAACTTCAGATAAATATGAGTTATACCGACTTTTAATAACACTGTATATTGCTTTCGGTTGCAAAAAAACAATTGATTATGCTGAAATGCGTAACACCTACTGCATGAAAACAAGATTATGGACAAAAGGACACCAGTTACAAAGTTTTTTCATGATATCTGGAATTTGTCCAAAACCGCACATGTTTGCAACTATAATGTTCTTTTGATTTTTACTTATAAATGATGATCAAGTTTGCAAGTTGCAACCAAAAGACAAGTACACTATGCTAAACTAAGTAGATGTCTGAAGTTTAGTAGAACTCGTATCTACACTATGTGGGTTTTTTTTTTCTTTTCATTTCATGATTTCTTAGAACATAACATCTCTAGTTCTCTACCCTACATGTAAAGAATTGTTTCTCAGGACTAGACATGTTAATGCAACAGATTATATTCGGTAAACAATATCTTTTTGGATCCTGAGATTCTGGTGCATTAGTCTAACCACAGTTCTAGTATTTAAGTTTTTTTTTGGAACGGCAATTTGTGGCTACATGGCTCCTAGCCCAGAAGGCGTAGCGAGCCCACACAACCAGGTTGGGTCCAGCCCAGAAGGCAATGACACCCTTCCCTTTACACACGCGGGAGGAAACCCCTATCGCCCTAGACAAGACTCGAACATGAGACCTTGCCTAGGAGGGTAAAACCTCCATACCATTGGACCAAATGCCCGTTGGTAGTTCTAGTATTTAAGTACTCCATAAACTCATTCTCTATTGAGTTTTTACTAAGTTAGATGGTGTTTGTTTGTGAATTAATGGGCTGAGTTACTGCATTATAATATGGTAACTAATTTTTAGAGTCAAGAGTCATAGTTGGCAAGTAATTAGGGGTCTGCTTATGTTGTATGACAGTCTCCAGAAATATCTTCAAGAAACTGTACATCTTCATCTGTCACTTATTTTTATTAGAGTTTGTATTCACACAAAAACACTTATTCATGAAGTTAACAAACGAAAAACTCAGGACACAACTCTAGAAATGAACTAAAACCGGTATACCCGGCCAGTTCTTTGTTCCAAATATAGAAAAAAAATAGGTATTTGGTCTAGTTCCGTCCAAAACCATTTTTTCCCTTACTACTAACATGACGCCGTTTACGAAAAGTGTACATCTCTGAAATCACTATCCTGAAATTTTGACTACAGTTGGAATTAGAGCGTTACGGGGTGTTTCTTTTCTTCTTAGTGGGGAAGAAAAGTGGGCCCAAAGCCTTAATGGCTCTAAATTGGGAGAGACATTAAAGCTTCCCTATCACCTTTAAGAAGCTAATTAAGAGGCGCATATCTAGCCACTTCATTTGGTAAACACCCTTAGGTTGGAATTAGGGCTATATTTTGGAAGTTTTGTTTTCATTTTTCTTTAGTCACGTGTTTCATTTGTTCCACCTCCTTGAACACTAGTTCGTACTCTTGTCAATTGGTTATATATGAACTGAATAGATCATATCTAATTAGCTTGACAGATGATCAAACCTCCATCACTATGCCTTAAGCACCTAGAATCGTGTTGCAAAAATTGGCCTAGGCAGCCGATTAATCGGTTTGGTTAAAAATCGGTCAACATACCTATTAATCGGATAAAAATCGGCCAAATCTGGCATAAATCTGCCAAATCGGACAAAAGTCGGCTAAATCGACCAACTCGGACAAAAAATGGACAATCGGGCAATTCAGGCATATATTTTCAAATTTTATAATTTCATATATAAAAAGTACAATCCTATTTATTCCCGCCTAACCGATTAATCGCTAGGCGGTGCTCGTCCGCCTAGCTAGCGTCTAGCGATTTTTGCAACCTTGCATAGAATTAAATATAAAGAGGTCTCTTCATGGGTTGTAATGTAAGGAAAAGGGTCATCGAACAAACAATTTATTTAGATATATGAGATATGTTTAAACCGGTGGCAATGAAATTCTTTCTGAACTACAGTAATAAACAAGCCAAAATTCATCTATAAAGCACTATAATTAACAACTAACAACTCCCGACCATGCCAACTTATAACGTCACTCACAATCTATTTGTGATACTCTTTTCTTTCTTTTCTCATTTCTTTTCTATTTCTTTTTTTACTAACAAGTTGGAAGGTGTTATTAGTCTCTTTTATTTGTTTTTAGTGGCGAAATTGAGCTACATCAACTAAACTGCTTATAACTACATCTATTACTAATTCAAATAAACGTGATAAAGACAAAGTTATCAAAGAAGACGTTTGCCTCGGTCGCACTACTTGAAAAACACAACCGTTCCTATGATCCCACACGTGCCACCAAAGAGAAAAATGAAGCCTCCGATATAGCCTTAGACTGACACAGAATTAATCAAAAAATAGAAATAGGGCCAACTCTTCTAGTTGCGCCTCTAACCTTACTACGCTACCTCATAAAAGGTTGAATTAAGTAGGACTGCAGGCACGAAATGCCGATCAGATCCGTTAAAGGAAGCCTAATCAAAGCGGAAAACAAGAAGATCCGACTGAGTTGATGGTGGACCGGATCTCGAAAGGCGAGAGGCTTTTATAATGACGTATAATAAATAGAGGGCCGCATCCTCTTTAACCGAAGATTCAGAAACCATTCCAGCCATTGCTGAAACGAAAGCAACATGAATCTCCCACCAACGACCAAACAACTCATAAACTTGCGAGTCGAACGAGCATTGAATGAAAAAGTGATTCGTATTTTTAGAAACTTCACCACGGCAGAGGGTTGACGACACATCAATCCCACGAACTTCCAGATTTATACGCGTCGGAAGTTTATCTAACGAAATCCTTCACGCATATTTTACCTTTGAGGAATAACTTTGCACCATCGTGTAGGCTCACCATCGCGCAGCCACCTTTATGTTTCAAACATAATTGTATCATCATCATAATTTAGAGTAAATTGCAAAAATCGTCCCTAAGGTTTTGTCAAATTGCATGTTTCGTCCCAAGTAGTTTGAAAGTGCATAGATAGTCCCAAAACCAAACTATTTTGCAAAAAATCATCCCTGGAGCATGCAATTTGGCAAAACCTTAAGGATGATTTTTGCAATTTACTCTAAGATAATTATAGCATCATAAAGTTTTGTGTGATCTTCACCATGCAGTTCCTTTTAACTCACCATTCAATATCTTTATATATTCTTAAATCAAAGTTAGATTTATGACTAATCTAAATTATATTATAGTTCCACGTATAGTGAAACTGATTCAATTAATGATGGGATTCTTTGTAGGCGTCCTGATTCATAGGAGTTCCTTTGGCAATTTACCTTTCTCTTCCCTTACAATATACTTTTTAAAGGTTTCGTGTTTGATATCAAAATCGTGCTAATAAGTTTATTTTTAACAACATAAGCCTATTAGCTCTTATGGATTCAATTTAGGTAGGGTTGTCATTCTTATTGTCTTATTATAGTTACGATGTCAATACACATATAGTAAACTCGCTGAAAATTTTACGAGTTATAGTGCCCTCTAATACGACTTTAAACTTACACATACTTACATGTAGCCGATTAGTCTTTTTGGAGGAATTGTTACACGGCTAAATATTATATATCTATTAAAATGTATATTTTACATTATATCAATGATATATGTTTGCTATACATAGATCAATATAAGGTATTGCGTGCTTTTCACTGTCTAATTCATTTTAGTCATGAACCAATAATGTTTCAAGATATTTGGAACTCAATTATTCAATTTATATTTCATTGAGTTAGATATATCTCTATATTCTAACTTTCGTTATGTATTTTAGATCTAGATTCTCATCATATTCAACGTAGGCGTTTTGATTCATAGGTGCCCTGCAGAAACTTTCTCTCCCTTACCATATACTTCGTTTTTATTTGTAATGATATCTATTAGAATACAATCTAGCAAGATGTTAGAGAAAGAAGAATGTTGGGATTAAAAGACTTCTTGATGATCTTAGAGTTACTGCTGCTAAGGTTTATGTTACTGCTGATAAGCTAAAGTTAGTGTTGTTCATTAACTTTAATGAAAAATATGCTAAGTAGTTAGTGTTGTTAGTATAAAGTTAGTACTGCTAGTTCACAATTACTACTGTTAGTATATATTACTACTGCTAGTATAAAGTTAGTACTGCTGGTGTATAAGTTACTACTGCTGGTGTTAAAAGTTAATGCTGCTAGTACAAAAGTTACAACTACTCAAAGATTAAGACTGCTGAAAGAGTTTCTACTGTCAGAGAAAGGATAAAGACAGACTAAAGGATAAAGATTGTTTGGAGATCAAGATTACTTACGTGATAAGTATTTGATATTTATAGAATAGATCATAGAGAATATTCTAAGTTTTAGGAATATATTGTAAATGGACTAGGACTCCTTGGTGTATAAAAGGAGGTCCTAGGGCATAGAGGTTGATGTACAAAAAATATATCACAAACATAATACAAAGTCATATAGTTCATAGCTTCAAGGTTTTGTAACCCTAATACTAGAAGAGTATTCGTATTATTTGCTTAATAATATTGGAGCTTTTATTGTTTGTTGAATTCATTGTGTTTTACTGTTTCATTAAGAATTCTTCTAATATTAAAGATTAGATTCCGCATAATCTTTAATACACTTAACAAAGTTTCTACTATAGTTGTGTTAGATTTATCTAATATAACTAAACCTTAAACCAACTTAAGGAATTCGATCTATTGAAGTGGGATCCAACAAGAGGTATTCTACTCCTGGGACAACAAGTGGTATCAGAGCTTGTTGCTTTGAGAAACTTTGCTAGAAGATATGGATCAAGATTCTGCACACATGGTGGCTGCATCCAAAGTTCCCATGCTCAAACCGGGTGAGTTTGAGTTATGGAGGATGAAGATTGAACAATACATCCAGATGATAGACTATTCACTGTGGGAAGTCATAGAGAATGGTGCAACCTTGCCAAAAACACAAATGGTAGAAGGTGTTATGACAGTGATGCCTATTACATCTGCTGAAGATAAGGCTCAGAGAAGATTAGAAGTGAAGGTTAGAAGTACTTTAATGATGGGCATTTCTAATGAACATCAGTTAAAGTTTAACTCTATTAAGGATGCTAAGCAGTTGCTGAAAGCTGTTGAAAAAAGATTTGGTGGGAATGCAGCTACAAAGAAGACTCAAAGGAATCTCTTAAAGCAGAAATATGAAAACTTCACTGCTCCAAGCTTAGAGATGCTTGATCAAACCTTTGATAGGCTTCAAAAGCTTGTGAGTCAGTTGGAGCTTTTAGATGAAAAGCTTTCACAAGAAGATGTTAATAAAAAATTATTAAGAAGTTTGTCACCTGAATGGAACACACATGCTGTTGTGTGGAGGAACAAAGCTGATTTGGATACAATGAGCATGGATGATCTCTACAACAACCTCAAGGTGTATGAACCAAAAGTTAAAGGGATGTCTAGCTCAAGTCAAGCACACAGAACATGGCTTTTGTGTCCTCTTCAAATAACAACACTAGCAGCTCTAATGAAGCAGTTAATGCTGCTCATGGAGTTACTACTGCTAGCACTCAAGTTAATACTGCTTACTCTAAAAATATTGATAACTTAAGTGATGCTGTTATTTGTTCATTCTTTGTTAGTCAACCAAATAGTCCCCAACTTGCACATGAGGACTTGCAACAAATCCATCCAGATGACATAAAAGAGATGGATTTGAGATGGCAAATGGCCATGTTGACTATGAGGGCTAGAAGGTTTTTAAAGAATACAAGAAGGAAGCTTACTGTTAATGGCAATGAGACTATTGGTTTTGATAAGTCCAAAGTGGAGTGCTACAACTGCCACAAGAAGGGACATTTTGCTAGGGAGTGCACAGCTCCAAGAAATCAAGATAACAAGAACAAGGAAAGCTCAAAAAGAAGTGTGCCTGTGGAAATATCTTCTTCCACAGCTTTGGTGTCATGTGATGGTCTTGGTGGATATGACTGGAGTGATCAAGCAGAGGATGGGCCTAATTATGCACTCATGGCTTACTCATCTTCAAGTTCTGACTCAGAGGTATCCAATGATTCAAATTGTTTAAAATCTTGTATGGAAACTGTTAAATTACTTAAATCTCAAAATGATCAACTATTAAGAGGTTTAGAGAAATCTAGTTTAATGGTTTTAAGTTATAAAACATGTTTAGAATCAGTGGAAGAAAAACTTAAATTTTATAAAAAGAATGAGTCTGTTTATGTAGAAAAAATTAATGGGTTGAAGTGGGATCCAACAAGTGGTATTGTACTCCTGGGACAACAAGTGGTATTAGAGCACTAGCAGAGTTGAAGAGTGCAACAGTTAGTGATGTTGAAATTACTTTGGCTCAAGCACTGGCAGAGTTGAAGAGTGCAAAACCTAAGGCTGATAAGGTTGTGATACAAGAACCAGAGCAGGGTACAACTACAACAACAACTGCTGCTACAACAATTACAGCTGCTAGCACAAGACCCAAGGTTAAAGGGATTGTTATTCATGAACAGGAGCAAGCACCTACACCAACAGTTTCTTCACAACAACCATCACAGGTCAAGGGTAAAGGCAAAATGGTTGAACCAAAACCTGTGAAGAAAATGTCTAAGAAAGATCTACTCAGGCTTGATGAAGAACTTGCCTTCAATCTACAAGCTAAAGAAAAAGAAGAAGAAAGGCTTGCTAGAGAAAAAGCTCAACAAATTAAAGAAGTCAACATAGCTTGGGATGATGTTCAGGCTAAAATTGAAGCTGATTATCAGTTGGCTCAAAGACTGCAAGCTCAAGAGCAAGAAGAATTGACTGATGAAGAAAAGACAAGATTATTTGTACAGTTCTTAGAGCAAAGAAGAAAATATTTTGCAGCTAAGAGAGCAGAAAAGAAGAGGAACATACCACCAACAAGAGCTCAACAAAGGAGTATCATGTGTACTTATCTGAAAAACATGGAAGGATAGAAGCCCAAAAGTTTGAAGAACAAGTCCTTTGCAAATATTCAAGAATTATTTGACAAAGCAATGAAAATGGTGAATACCTTTGTTGACTACAAAACTGAGTTAGTGGAAGAGAATTCAAAGAAAGCTGAAGCAAAGATAGCACAAGAGAGAAGTTCAAAGAGAACAAGAGAAGAGCTGGAACAAGAAAGCTCTAAGAAGCAGAAAGTGGAAGAAGACAAAGAGTCTGAAGAGCTTAAGCAATGTTTGGAAATAGTTCCAGATGATGAAGATGATGTAACTATTGATGCTACACCTTTATCTATCAAATCTCCAACCATTGTTGACTACAAGATCTACCAAGAAGGGAAGAAAAGCTATTTCCAAACTATCAGAGCAGATGGTAAGACTCAAATGTATTTAACTTGTGGAAAGATGCTTAAAAACTTTGATAGAGAAGACTTGGAAGTTCTTTGGAGTATAGTCAAAGCTAGATTTAAGAAGACAGAGCCAGTGAATTACATGGATAATCTGTTACTTCATCATTTAAAGATCATGTTTGAACATCATGTTGAAGATAATGTATGGAAGAATCAACAAGGTTTAGTTAAAGTGCTGAACTGAAAGCTTTATGATTCTTGTGGAGTTCATTGTGTAACAGTGCAATCCATACCATTTTATCTGTTGGTTGAGAAGATCTATCCACTTACAAATCACACACTACATCAGATGTTCAATGATGTGAAGCTTCAAGTTGATTATGAGTGTGAAATGGCATTTGAGCTTCTTAGATTGGTCAAGAAACAACTTAAGGAAGGCTATGTACATGAATGAAGTGTTTGGAAGCATCCTCCTGATGATTAATGAAGCTTTCAATGAAGAAACTTAAGATTTTGAAGAAGAATATCAAGTTTAGGGGAGGATTGTTAGGATTAAAAGACTTCTTGATGATCTTAGAGTTACTGCTGCTAAGGTTTGTGTTACTGCTGCTAAGCTAAAGTTAGTGTTGTTCATTAACTTTAATGAAAAATATGCTAAGTAGTTAGTGCTGCTAGTATAAAGTTAGTAATGCTAGTTCACAGTTACTACTGTTAGTATATATTACTACTGCTAGTATAAAGTTAGTACTGCTGGTGTATAAGTTACTACTGCTGGTGTTAAAAGTTAATGCTGCTAGTACAAAAGTTACAACTACTCAAAGATTAAGACTGCTGAAAGAGTTTCTACTGTCAGAGAAAGGATAAAGACAGAAGAAAGGATAAAGATTGTTTGGAGATCAAGATTACTTACGTGATAAGTATTTGATATTTATAGAATAGATCATAGAGAATATTCTAAGTCTTAGGAATATATTATAAATCGACTAGGACTCCTTGGTGTATAAAAGGAGGTTCTAGGGCATAGAGTTTGATATCTAGAAATCTTTTGTTTTGATATCGTTATAGCTTCAAGGTTTTGTAACCCTAATACTAAGAGAGTATTCGTATTATTCTTATTAAGATTGGAGCTTTTATTGTTTGTTGAATTGTGATCTTGTGTTATTGTTTCATTAAGAATTCTTCTAATATTAAAGATTAGATTCCGCATAATCTTTAATACACTTAACAAAGTTTCTACTATAGTTGTGTTAGATTTATCTAATATAACTAAACCTTAAACAAGCTTAAGGAATTCGATCTATTGAAGTGGGATCCAACAAGAGGTATTATACTCCTGGGACAACAAGTGGTATCAGAGCTTGTTGCTTTGAGAAACTTTGCTAGAAGATATGGATCAAGATTATACACACATGGTAGCTGCATCCAAAGTTCCCATGCTTAAACCGAATGAGTTTGAGTTATGGAGGATGAGGATTGAACAATACATCTAGATGATAGACTATGCACTATGGGAAGTCATAGAGAATGGAGACACTGCACCAAAAACAACAGTTGTGGAAGGTGTTTAGAAAGTAATGCCTCCTACAACTGCTGAAGAGAAGGCTCAGGTGGATGAAAAACTCCCACCAATTTGACAGCATCTTCCAACTTTATATTACCACCAAAGAAATTTACAAAAATGTGCTTAGTAGTTTCCATGTCATCATTTACTACGTATATATGTAACACTTCTTAAATTTCAGGTCATTATTTTAATCTATACTTTTATTATTTACTTTACTTTGAGTAAAATTTACTTTTTACGGTTAACCGAATAGGTTATCTCGCGTTCGTAGTAAAACGTTTATCAAACGTAAACCCGGCCTTAGACTAAATATTAGTCTACGTGCTCTGCGTATAGTTTTTATTTTACATAAGTGTTCCTTATGTTATAATTTTATTTTTAACGTATACGTTTTCTCTTCGTGGTTACGCCTAAACTCTCGTAATCTTTTACCTTTTTACCCGTTGGCCCCAAAACTACCCACTTATTCTAAATTTATACAAAAGTTAACCAACACCCCCTCCCCTTTCACCCACCTACACGTCCAACACCACCCTCATGGACATGTGTCCATGAGGAGGTGTGTCCATGAGGAGGTGTACTAACTTAGAATGCATACTCTAATATGGGACACTTGGCCTAACACTTTCTATGCCTAGAAATAATATCATCTCACACTATTTGGTCTTCTCATAGTTATTATCAAACAAGAAAACACACCCTTTTGGAACCCTTTTGTGCCTTACCATATTGATCACAATAACACCAATCCATACAAATTTTGATAGCAAAAATTATCACAAGATTGAAGGATTTCAAGTTCTAGTTAGGGCTCTCTAGTTAAATCTCTTCAAAATTATTCTCATTCAAGAGTTAGGGTTTTGATATTTATGGTTACATAAGGGTTAAGTGAAGATTTATAAGGTTTTTGCAAGTAGTAGGCTACATTAGTTAGGTTGAAGAAGTTGTGTTAATGTTTATTGGTTAAACATTTTCAAGACATCTTAATAAGAATTATAATTAAGGGTTTAATTGAAGTGTTTAGAAGGTTTATGGCATGACGATCATGGTTTAATAAAGGATTTCACTAGTTTTGGTTGGGTGAATATAGAGCTAGATCAAGAAGTGGGTTAAAATTTGTTGTAAATCATCTTCATTCTCCTCTTCTGTAAGATTATTGTTCCAATTGTTTCATCTTAATTTTTGTCTTGTAAATTATTTATATTTTGATGTAATTTCTGAATTTTTTTATACTATTATTTGTAAAAAATATGGCATTGTACTTTATGTTTTGGGACTAGAAAACTTGATAAAGGTAAATTGTAACATTGTCATTGGACTGTTTTGAAATTAGTAGGTTTAGAAGGTATTTTGGAAATATTGTTAAACTGTAGTGACTTGGAAAAAATATAGTGACCTAGGTCTATTTCTTAGCTCTGTTCCGCCCGGCGGAACGCGTCGTGACGATACCCGATGAATTTTCTAGAAAATAAATGGTATAAGTTGTTGAAAACTGCACACAAAATTTCATTGGACTATAACTTCAAAAATTTGTATAGAAATCACTATTTTGGTAGAAGTAAAACTTGTAGGTAATAGTCTAACTTAGATTTTGGCGTTTGAATCGGTCTTAACGGATGTACGGTTTAGGAGATACGTCTGTTTTCACGAGGCGGTAAAAATCTGTAAAAATCACAGATTTGGTACTTGTTAGAAAATCAAACATATGACCTTATCTTTACAAAAACTGAAGTGGTCGGACCCATATATCGGAAAAATAGACTCGTTTACCTTTCCGTAGGCGTAAAATCCGAACTGAGACCATTTACGGATTAAGAGTTATAAGCCCGTAAAGTTGGTTAAAACCAGAAATTTTAGACAACCCATATGCTTTTGGGCTTATAAGTAGTAATTTGGACATTGTTTTGGGCTTATAAATATTAATTTGGATACTTAATTTCGGGCTTATAAATATTAAGTTGGATATTTATTTTTGAGCCCAATTATATTATAAAAATTAAAACTTAATCACAATGCTCAATATTTTATAAAATTTATTTATATATATACTTACGAATATTTATAAATTCTAAGTCGCAACGTTACTTTTAGGTTGCAATTAGGATTTTCCACAACTATCGACGTTATTATCCGTTATCATTTATCATATCGCTAAAAGGTGCGTTCATAGCCCATTTTTCTATTAAATGTTTTATAAACTCCATGGGTAAGATACATGCTATTTTTACGTTTGGACGTGATGAGGTGTCATTTTATGCACTATTTCGGGGTCATTTAACCCCTTAAATCATACAAATATCTCCAAAATACGTTCTTAATCGTTTCTTTTTGTGTTTTTAGTACTTGGATAGCTTTTGGAGGAAATACATGTGACTTGGGCTCATTTGGAGAAGAAAGAGTCAAGATTACAACTCTACATTCAAGTCGAAGAAGATAATTGCTTACAGGGCGTGAAGATGGCGTCAGGATTACTTGCGTCGCCGTCTGGATTTCAAGGGGACGACGTCAAGATTGTTTGTGACGGCGTCAGGATTGTAGCCGACTTAATGAAACCCTAGAAGGCTTGGCGAAGTGACGATGTCAGGAATTTAGCGTCGCCGTCAGGATTTATTTCTTATAAATTTAAACTCATTATTAGGGTTTTATATATAGAATAGAGGTGGAACCGTAGAGGAACGAATTATAGCAGATTTTGGGAGTATTTTAGGGTTCCCCAACCCTCTTGTATCATCCCTACTTGCATGATTTAATATAGTGAAGTTCTTCTAACCATTAATCTTTTAATATGTCTATGTGTTGTTTGATTAATTGTTCTTCACTTATCATTAGCATGCTTGGATAGATCTATTAGTGTTTGCTTATGATTACATGTGAATTAGTACGTAGATCTTAATAATATTGTTTCTTGTTGATGTGTGTGCGTGTTAGGCTCTAGAACACTAGATACTTAATTGCCTGCGACAATGCCTAGAGTAACACGATTGTGTAGAAAGGATTCCATCTGTAATAGTCTTCATACTACCTTACTTGTGCGTTGCCTTAACGAAATATTACGTAAACGGCGTTTTCGTATAATTCGTCATGATTTTGGGAAATATTTACACATAACATCACAAGTGTGACAAAGCAATAAAGTTAAGAGAAGCGTACTAAGGATCATGCATGATTAAGTAAACACTTTTCATTTATCATACAAGTTCCCACCAATTAGTTTAGTTTAGTTAGTTTAATTAGTTAATTAGTTAAAATCAACCACCTTCAAAACCCGAGATTTACTTGCTTTTATAAAATATAAAAATACAAAAATATTCTCCTTTCAAGAATTTAGATCTTATTTACGTTTAGTTTGAACCTTCCCAACCTATTCCCTAAGAGAACGATAACAACCCCCGAGTCTTGCCTATACTACATACAACGGTTAGGTACACTATAACACCCCCATTTTGACAAATATAGCAGCGGAAGCTAATCTGGGGTATTATTTCATAGTACAACAGTCATAATCATAGAAAACGATTCAAAAGAGACGTTTTTAAAAGATAAGTTATCATTCATTATTTCATCAGAGTTTTTACAAACAGAGGTCCCAAACATCTAGAAACATAAAGTTTGAATGATAACAGTTTAGCCATCTTCAAGTCCGTGCCACTCCGTGCCATAAGTTGCTCAAATACCTGAGATAAACATGCTAAAAGATCAACACAAAGGTTGAGTGAAATTCATAGGTTTATGGTAAACAGTTTGAATACAAGTCATCATAAACAGTGGGTTACGTTGTTATACACCCATAAGTGTAATAATTTCAATGAGTATAATTATTATAGAAAACAGTATTATTGCCCTAAGCTCATGACACCGAGACCTTGAGATAATCAATAATCACAAGAAGTTGCCCCAACGGGTGCCTTTGCCAAACACCCGCATAGTGATTCAAATGAAGTGCGTTTGGTTACCAGAAAGTATAGGTACACCAACGGGGAAGTTCAGTCCCAAATAGATCTATTCACAGCATTCACGCTTACTCCGAAAAGTAATTAACGGTTCATGATAGTGGGGTCTTAATGGCAAAAGTAAGGACTTAAGCAATAATATATCAGGATAGCATACAGTTGGAAAAATACTCGTATTCATGGTTTATAGCATGTATCCCCCTCGTGGGTTTATGAAAACATTAGAAGATTTAAAATGCGAGGCTATGAACTCACCTTAACAGGGGAAATCTGATTGATGGCAAAAGTATATCAAGTGAAAGTAACAGCTACGTCACGCAACCTGGGGTAATATGTCAAGTCTTAGTGTGATGGTTTATGTTTCAAAACTTCATAAAGTTTAACGTATTACTTTGATTTATTAATTTATGGAAATATTGTATCACTGTTCGGGTTATCGTAATCCAGAGGCCATGTAGTATCGTTTGAGGAGTCGGGGAACTTTAAATCGTAAACCCAACAAACTCATCAAAACAAATACCCAAATGGAACCCCTCACCTGAAGTTCTCTAGTAACGTGACACGATAAAAGTTTCTTCAAAAGCTAGTCGATGATAAATTATGTTAATTATATAACGTAAATGCGTCGATCGTTGATTAATAGCGATAAATGTACCGGGTTTTAATAAAATTGAGTCTTATGATATTAATATATATTTTTATAATTTATATAAAAATATTATATTTTATATTTTTAAGTTTGCAAAAATGGCAATATATATCCTCGATTTATAAACTTTTACAAGTTTAGTCCTTTATATATAAAGTATATATAATTTAAACCTTTAACTTTAAAACTTGGCAAGATAGGTCCTTATAGTTATAACTTTAGAATAATGACATTTTCAGCCCCACTAGTTATATATTTCATAAAGTTACGATATATACCCATATGCATGAAAACATTTGCAAATCAACTCCAAAATTTATAATTTTGATATTTTTGAAATCCAAAAGAGTTTTTCAGGTCATGGATTATTAGAATAAGCTAAAATAAGATGTTCTAACGTAACAAAAGTTTAGAAAAAGGATTCGTTAGCTAGAAAATCAAAACGGGTCGTTTTTAGGGTTTTAATAAAAAACGCATAGGTTTGAGGATTCAAGGCTTTAACAAGGGTTCATATAGGATCTTAAGAGTCTTATGAACATTATAAAATAGATTATGAGCTTATCGAACAAGATTATAAGCTTACTTGAGCTGAAATGGGTCGAAATAGGGTTTTTAGGTTCGTACGCCTAGAAACGCCTTCAATGGATTCTTTTTCTTGATTCTTGGCTTTAAATTTACTGAGTTCTTCCTTCTTTGATCTTCCTTAGTCTTCCTTGATCTTGTTTAAGACTCCATTTTTGAAAGAGTGTATGTTTTCAGCTATATATAGGGCTCATATGACCCTTAGTGCCCAAGTTATCTTGATGTAAGGATCAAGTGTTGTAGAGTGGTGACTAAGGAAGGCTAGTTATGAGTATTGTGGGCTATGGAGGTAGCAATGCAAGGTGGAAGGGTGTTGAGGGGGCTCAGTTACAATGAAGTGACAAGGGGTGACAAGAAGACTTGGTGACCAAGGGAGGTAATGGAGGTGCTTGTAAGGTGCTTAGGTGGCTGCTTGGTGACATGGTGGTGAGGTCATAGAGGTGTTAAGGAGCTATCTTAGCTTAAAACGGGTTTAAAAGAAATAAAGGGTGTCGGGTTGGTTTTGGTTTCAGCTTAGGGTTTAGGGTTTTAATTCGAGTTAGGGTTAGGGTTTAGGATAGTTTAAGGTTTAGGATTAAGGTTTAGGATTAAGATTAGGGTTTAGGATTAAGGTTTAGGGTTTAGTTTTAAGGTATAGGGTTT